>LNAC01002022.1:30196-54457 GCA_002007465.1 Ailurus styani
TTTGGCTTAAAATCTAATTTATCTGATATAAGGATTGCCACTCCAGCTTTCTTTTGATGTCCATTCTCATGGTAAATTGTTTTCCACCCCCTCACTTTAA
Organism: Ailurus styani; assembly: GCA_002007465.1. NCBI lineage: Eukaryota > Metazoa > Chordata > Mammalia > Carnivora > Ailuridae > Ailurus > Ailurus styani. Next base: position 30,297 of record LNAC01002022.1, read on the forward strand.
ATCTGGAGGTGTCTTTGCGTGTAAGATGAGTTTCTTGTAGACAGCATATTGATGGGTCTTGGTTTTTTTTTTATCCATTCTGATACCCTATGTCTTTTAGTTGGGGCATTTAGTCTATTTACATTCAGAGTAACTATTGAGAGATATGCATTTAGAGCCATTGTATTGCCTCTAAGGTGACTGTTACTGTATATTGTGTTTCTTCCTTTCTGGTCTATGTTTCTTTTAGGCTCTCTTAGCTTAGAGGACCCCTTTCAATATTTCCTGTAGGGCTGGCTTGGTGTTTGCAAATTCCTTGAGTTTTTGTTTGTCCTGGAAGATTTTTATCTCTCCGTCTATTTTCAATGAGAGTCTAGCTGGATATAGTATTCTTGGCTGCATATTTTTCTCATTTAGTGCTCTGAATATATCATGCCAGTTCTTTCTGGTCTGCCAGGTTTCTGTGGGTAGGTCTGCTTTCAGTCTAATATCTCTACCATTGTATGTTATAGACCTCTTGTCCCGAGCTGCTTTCAGGATTTTCTCTTTGTCACTAAGACTTGTAAGTTTTACTATTAGATGATGGGGTGTGGGCCTATTTTTATTGATTTTGAGGGGGGTTCTCTGTGCCTCCTGGATTTTGATGTTTGTTCCCTTTGCCAAATTAGGGAAATTCTGTATTATAATTTGCTCCAATATACCTTCTGCTCCTCTCTCACTCTCTTCCTCTTCTAGGATCCCAATTATTCTAATATTGTTTCATCTTATGGTATCACTTATCTATCGAATTATCCCCTCATGGTCCTGTAGTTGTTTGTCTCTCTTTTCATCCTCTTCTTTTTTCTCTGACATTTTGTCTTCTAAATCACTAATTCTGTCTTCTGTCACATTTATCCTAGCAGTAAGAGCCTCCATTTTCAATTGCACCTCATTAATAGTTTTTTTGATTTCCGCATGGTTAGATTTTAGTTCTTTTATTTCTCCAGAATGGATTTTTATTTCTCTAGAGAAGGCTTCTCTATTATCTTGAATGGTTTTTTGAGCCCAGCCAGCACCTTAAGAATCGTCCTTCTGAATCTAGTTCTGTCATATTACTTATGTCCGCATTGATTAGGTCCCTAGCCATCATTACTGCCTCTTGTTCTTTTTTTTGTGTTGATTTTTTCTGCCTTGTCATTTTATGCAGATACAAATGATGGTTGAGAGAACAAAATACTAAAGGGTAGCAATGACCCCAGAGAAATATACACTAACCTACTCAGAAGAGACCTGGAACTGGGGAGAAAAGAAAGAGGGAAAAAACCGAAAAACCAAAAAACAAAATCATACAAACAAAAACAAAACAAAAATAAATAAAACAAAATCATATATCTATATTATCTATTTCTGTTTCTATATCTATGTCTGTCTCTGACTCTATCTTTATATCTATCTCTATCTCTATCTATATGTATATCTATTAGCCTGATGAATTTAACAGATCCTATATGTATACAAAAAATATGGTAAAGTACAATGAAGGGATAAAATATGATTATAACAATGAAAATTTAAAAAGATTAAAAAGTGTTGATAAGATATAATAGTTAAAAACGTTAAAATAGGAAAAAGGAAAAAGTTTAAAATAAAAAAGTTAGAAAAAAATTTAAATAATTTAACTTTGAAAGACTAAAGAATCATGGGGAAAAAGCCATTAATTCTCTGCGTTGCTTTCCCCTAGCTCCGGAGTTCCACAATTCTCAGCAATCTCGAACTTGACTTTGGCTGGATGGTTTTTTCCTGGTCTTCTGGGGGAGGGGCCTGTTGCTGTGATTCTCAAGTGTCTCTGCCTGAAGCGGAATCGCACTGCCCTCGCCAGGGGCCAGGCTAAGTGATCAGCTTGGGTTCGCTCTTGGGAGCTTTTGTTCCCTGAACGCTTTCCGTAGGGCTTTGGAGGATGGGACTGAAAATGGCGGCTCCCAGTCTCTGACCCGGAGGAGAGGAGAGTTCAGGGCCTCAGTCCTCAGTGAGCCTCAGAGAAAAGCATTCCGTCCCTCCCGTCTTCTGGTCTCCGGCCGCTCTCTGAGCTCACCCGGCCTGTGACGGAGTGTCTTTCTCTCTCTGGTGTGGCCCCATTTAGAATCTCCGAACCTGGCAGATTCCTGCAGCTGCTCCCGCACCGCCCCTCCTGGAGGAGGGAGGGGGTCTCTCCGGGTCTGCCGCCCATGGGGTCCCCGCTCACAAAGCAGTGGCCTGACCGTGCTTTGGATCATGGCCCAAGGTAACACGGAGCTGAGAGACCCCTTCTCAGATTGGCTCAGTCTCTCCAGCTTCTCTCTGATACCTGGGAGCTCTGTCATGCTCAGACACCCCTGGTCTTTTTGTGTCCCCTTGGGTCCTGAGACCACACTGTCCCCGCAAGTGTTTCACCCCCCTCTTGGCCTCTGGGGCGACATCCCTCAGTGGAGCTGACTTCTAACAGTTCCGAGTCTGTGCTCCGCTGCTTGCTCCCTTGCCGGGAGCCGGCCCTCCCCCCGGGTCTATCTTCCCGTCCCCTCATATTCACTTCTCCACCCGTCCTACCTTCCGGAACGTGGTCGATTTTCTGTTCCTAGAATCGCTGCTCTTCCTCTCCTTGGTCTCCTGTAGAATTTGTAGGTGTTCAGAATAGTTTGATAGCTATCTGGATAAATTTCTGGGACCTGATGATAATCGGTCTTCTACTCCTCCTCCGTCTTGCCACTTCTCCGGTTCTTTGCATTGTTATTATAGATTCCCTATTCTCCATGAGACTCAGAGAATAGTGGGAAAGAGGGCCACCTGCCAGAGCCCTTCCTCGAAGTGCCCATCACCTCTGACAACCCAGACCATTGTGCCAAGCTCCTTCTTCCTTTGGGACATCCTACAAGACCTAAGACAGGGGTGCGAGGAAGCAGATAGGTTTGGTTCTCTCAGGGTGATACTTAGCCCCCATGCAATGAGCTTCAGTGAGCCTTCTCTGTCAGTTTACCAGAAATGCCTGCTGTGAGACCCACGCAGGTCATGCATGCAATATGGATCCTAGAGCTCTGAGTCACCAGTGAGATATGGAGTGGGGATAGACAGGAGGCTGCAGGAGTTTTCAAGACTAATGGGAAAGTTCACTGAAAAGACCAGTTAAGGTCTTCAATGCCTGCCTAATGAGTCTATTTTTTCCCCCATAAGTAAGTGCTTCTTTGAGTGGATTGCTTTATATCAACCTCTCAGTTACATAAGGAGTTGGCTCAAATGTTCAATTTTAGGGTCCTATCTGAGTCAGAAGTCTTGGTAGGTAGGGTTTGGGAAACACAGTTTTAACTAGTGCTCTCTAGGTGATAGTTTGAGAATCCTCACACATTTCTGTGATTGGGTCCATATGTTGTCTCTTTAGGTAAATTGAGGCTCCTGAGTGAAGGTGCTGTGCCTAAAGCTTCTCTTGCCTCCCTAGAAGCCTGGGCACATGGTTGGTATACAGTATATCTTCGTTGAAGTTGAGCAAAATGTTGAAACACTGAAAGCAGAATGACCGTGTTAATTAGTTGCCCCTCCAACAAGACATTTGACACTCATTCATTCCTGTATTATTCTTTTGTTCTGTAAACACTCATTAGTGCCATCTCGAGGCCATGCACTATGCTGGGAGGGCTGAGTCCCAAGACAATCAAAGTGATGGCAGGGGGGAGGGGGAGCCTCTGGAGAAGAGGGCAAGCAGAGGCAATGATGGAGTGAGACTTCTTAGAAGAAAAAGCTGTGCCCAGAACAGGGAAAGTGAAAATCCCTCAGGAGGCTTTTCTTAGGATGAGGTATAATTTCTGCATTATTCTGTTTCCCTAAATGAAGAAAGACACCTCAATTCCTTCCTAATTCCCCAGCTTTGGGGCATGGCGGGCAGTTTGAACACTCTTGGAGTCAGGAGATAAAGGGAAGCATTATGTCCCATTGGGTCGCTTTTGATCTTTATACTATCAACATGGGGGTCTGAGCTTCCCAGTTTCCCTTTCCCTTTTCCAAGGTCACCCAGAAGACCGTGGGCTCTTTGATGTTCAAAGAAAGTTTGAACCACGTGCCTGGTCCTTTGTGCCTGAGCATGCTGCTGGCAGACTTTTCCGACTCAAGTCAGGGCAGATGAGGATTCTTCATCTCTTTCTGAGGCAGATCCCAAAGCTGTTAGGGGGAGGATGAGCATATTCTTTAATAAATTCCCCCTATCTTTTCCTGGGTCTCAAATGGAGATTTAAGTCTCCCTGTCTTTCAACCTTATTCTTGATCAGAAAACCCTCTCCTTAATTTTGGTTCTTATCAGGGAAGCAAGGAACAGTTAGTGAGCAAGCAGATCTTCAAGTAGAGCAACACATTCAGGCAAAACTCATGAGGCCATGCTGAATACGTATCTCTGAAGCAGACAATGTCAGGAACCTCAGAGGAATAGATTCTCACAATCCCAGAAAGAAACAAAAAGCATAATGTGGGAGCTACCATATCCTGTTTCCATGAGTTAAATCTTTCAACACTGTTTTGAAGCTGTCTCTGTATTGTATGAAAATGCCACAGGTCTGCTTCTCAGAAGTTGTGACCAGAGGTCTCCCCTGGGGTGTCAGTGAGGGCTCAGGACTCAGCCAGCTTAGGAGAGGTGTTTCCGCCAGGATACAGCAAGAGCAGGAGATGATTTTGTTGTTACTCAACAGTGAGAGGAGCACAACATAAGGCAAAGAGGGTGTGTGTGTTTTTGCCTCCTTTGGTCACTCAGTGACTTCAAGGAATGGAGACTTAGAGCAAGGATACATATGCAATAGGGGAGGCAGAAATGTCACAGTATCCCTAGAAAGAGCTGTATATGGGTCTCAAAGACATGGGAGCTTAGTTTGGGAGCTGGGAAAATGCAGCTCTAGTCACTAGGTTATTTTATCCCATTCCCTCCTTCTAGTCTCGGCATTTATTGACCCCTTATACTTAGAGTGACTCAGACTGTCTTAGTTTCTGTTTCTAGCACTCAGGTGACTACCAACTATCTAATTCTCCATTCTTCATGTATGTTTTATTCTGTTGTCTCAAATCTTTGGCTTATTCACTAATTCTGCTTACTCCTGGATGCCTGTGGCCTATCTTCTTTCTGCGTCTTCTTTTTGTGTGTTTAAGTGCCTTTCCTTCTCTCCAAAACCTAGCTATTGACTCTTTTCATGAATCTCCTGTTGAAGTTCAAGAGAAAGATCAAATGGATCATCATCATCCTTTCTGGGCAATGATCTTTGCTCATAGATCCCCATTCAACCTATAGACTAGCCAATCTGGCCAACCTAGGGGCAGAAGCTCACCTTGCTCAATCAGCTTGTCCAGAGGCACAAAGAAACTGTTCATAGCAGAGCAACATGAACAAGAAGGCACCTAAGGCCTATTCCCTAGATGGGTGCAGTGGGTTGAGTAGTTTCCACAAAAGGGGACTATGAATATAACTGCCATTTTGAAGAATGGTCTGCTTAACGCAATGGGTTTTGCGGGAAGACAGACTTGGGGTTGGATGGTAATTCCACTTAGCAGTTGTGTGACCATGGATAAGTTAATCTTATCTGAGTTCATTTCCTTACGTGTAAAAATGGGGAGGGAGATACTGTGTTGTATTGATGGGTGGATTAGAGATAAATTATTATGTAAAGTACCTGGGGCTCTTTGCTGGTCAGTCAGTGGAGCATGTGCCAATTGATCTCAAGGGTGGAGTTCAAGCCCCACTTTGGGGGTAGAGATTGCTGGAAAATAAAATCTCAAAAAAATTATCTAAACCATTAAAAAAATAGTGGGTGCTCAGGTGCTCTATAGACAGCTTTTCTTATGGCAGTGCTAGATTGGTCTGTTTGATTCAAATTCCATGGTTCCTACAATGCCAATGTTAGTGGAAAAAAGAGAATAAAGTAGGTGCAGAAAGAGCATCATTAAGAAGCACTCTGCATATATTCTTGATTGTGTTATAAGTCTCATCTATGTCTCACTGGAAATAATAGGAATGATTTGAGATGTTTCCTCTTTAGTAATTCAACAAGAATGACTCCAGATTAAAAAAAAAAAAAAGGAATGACTCCAGTTGTTAAATCTGAAATGAAAAACCAGACAAGTTTTCTTGGCTAGTTTCCTTCAACAATTCATTGAAGAATATCTGCAATTCCTTTGTAGGTCTAGTAAGACTATTTGAGTAAAGACTTTGAGAAACAATGGAGACAATTCAGAGATACATCAATAAGATAAATGCAGATCCACAGTCAGAAACCATAATATCTGGTCATCAGTGATTTGTAATTAACTGACTTAGAGTTAGGATTGATGCAACAGAAACTATAATCAACCATAATCAGGAGCTATCTGAAGAAGAATCAGAAAAAACAAACAAACAAACAAACAAACAAAAAACCCAGATATGATCCCTGAGCAAGAAATATGGGTGATTACCCCAGATTTCTTGTTCACTTCCCTTGACTGGTCTGACACATACTCCACTCTTCTGCCTTCTTCTCAATTTCAGGATTAGATCCAGGCCACCAGACAGAGCTTCCAGCCAATTCTTTCATATGAAGAATTCCTGGATAACCTGCGTATAGCATAGCCAAACCTGAGTATCAGTGTAATTTCCCACAGAAAGAATCCTTTGCAGGCAGATAGCTCATGTTGGTCATTTACAAATGATCTGAATTTCATCAGACGGCATCTCTCCTCACCCAGTTTGAGCCACTGGAATCAGAGATTTCATGCAGCTAATTGCAACTGACCATCCTGAAGGAATGTGTCAATGAGGCCTTCTAGCATCAATGTTCCCACTGAAGTTTTCTGATTGGATCTGGAATCTGTAGTGCCCTAAAGGTCCAACTCTCAGCATCTCGCGCTGTTCATTCACCCTTGTTGACAAATATGGCCACAGAAGTGCTGACACCTGATGGCATAATTAGTAAGTCAGAGAAAGACAAAAACCATAAGATTTCACTCACATGGGGAGTCTAAGAAACAAACCAAATAGCCACAGAAACAAAGAGACAAACAAACAAAAAAACCAGACTCTTAAATACGGAGAAAAAAGTAGTGGTTGCCAGAGGTGGCAATGGATGGGAGGGGATGGCAAAATTGGTAAAAGGGATTAAGAGGTACAAACTTCCAGCTGTAAATAAATAAGTCACAGAGATGAAAAGTCCAGCATGTGGAATAGAGTCAATAAGATCGTAATAATATTTCTGGTGACAGATGGTGACTGCACTTATCATGGCGAGCACTGAGTCATATAAAAAATTATGTTCTATATTTGAAACTAATATAACACTGTATATTAAATATACTTTAATAAAAAAGAATATATAGCCATGTTAAATTTTAGAAAATGTGTTTAGTTTGGTGAAGATATGTGTTGGTGAAAAATATTTTTCCAGTAGGCAATGAAGGCTACTGTTTTGGGAGAAAATTCTGTTTCCAGAAGGCTGCAAAGGCTATATTTGGTAGCCATAAAGAGTGAGGCAGAAAAATGAGCTCAAGAAGACTTGTTCTTTCACTTTGCTGTGGAAGAGATAAATCACAAAAAGCTAGACCTCGAGGAGGTGAATCCCTTAGGGTAGACTAGACTAGTCTAAGAGATAACACTGAAAGTTCTTTATTGAAAGTTCTCCTTTCCCACTTAGATTTCTGATAAATGGAGTGTGTTTGGAAATGTCTTTCTGCAAGCTTGTCCAACATTGATTTATTGATTCAACAAATATTTATTGAACAATAGTATGTGTCAGGCACTACTCTAAGTGTTGGGAATTTAGCTGCAAATAAGACATGAATCTGCTTATTGATACAAATTTACATTCTATCCAGTTTTTTCTATTACAAATAGTGCTGCTAAAAACATTTTGCAATCTTTTTGATATATTCTTAGAAATGGAATAGCTGGATTGCAGAGTATGCACATCTTCAACTTGACTATATAACTTGACTATATATTGCTAAATCAATCTATAAAGTGGTTGCTCGAATTAAGTTCTTGAAAGCAGCCATGAATTCCCATTGTTCCATATTATTGCCAATTCATCATATAGTCAGATATTAATTCTTGCAATCTTGTAAATATATAATGGTATTTCACTATGGTTTGAATTTTTATTTTTTGGACTACTGGCATGGTTGGGAAATTTTCATATATTTGTTGATCATTTAGATTTCTTTTACTGAGATTCTGTTTTCAGGAAGTTGGCCCATTTTTTTTCAACCTTTCCTATTTTATGAGGGGTGTATGGTTTATTTTATTTGATTACTTTATTTTTTTAAGATTTTATTTATTTGGGAGAGAGAAAGAAAGAAAGAGAGCATGAGCAGGGGGGAGGAGTACAGGAAGAAGAAGAAGCAGACTCCCAGCTGAGCAGGGAGCCAGATGTGGGACTCAGTCCCAGGATGGTGGGATCATGACCTGAGCCAAAGGCAGATATTTAATGTACTGAGTCACTGAGGTGGCCCAGGGCTGTATAGGTTAAAATAAGTTTTCACAGCTGTAGGGCAATCCCTCATTTTCACTTTGTTCTTTGGAATTTCCTTGACTCTTCTTTTTCTTTTTCTTTTTTAAAGATTTTATTTATTTATTTCAGAGAGAGAGAGAAAGAGAGAGAGAGAGCACATGCTCACAAGTGGGGTGAGGGGCAGAGGGAGAAGAAGAAGCAGAACCCCTGCTGAGCATGGAGCCCAATGTGGGATTCGATCCCAGGACCCTGAGATCATGACCTGAGCAGCAGGCAAACGTCCAACCAACTGAGCTACCCAGGTGCCCCTTCCTTGACTACTCTTGACTGCTAGTTCTTCCAAATAATATTTAGACTTAGATTTTAAGTCCATTTAGAAAAATCCATTGAGATTTAAGCTGGTATTTTATTGACTCTATAAAATAATTTGGATCAAATTAGCATGTTCAGCATACTGAGGTATACCTTTAAAGTTTTTATTTTTTTAAAACAACTTCATAGAAATATAATTCACATGCCATATAACTCATCCTTTTAAAGTAATTCAGTAGTTTACATTCACAGAGCTGTGCAACTGTCACTAATTCTAGAACATTCTCATCATCTCAAAAAGAAATCCCATATTCCTAAGTAGTCATTCTCCAACTATTCCTCTCCCTACCCTGTTCCCAGCCCTGATTTATTTTCTGTCTCTATAGATATGCCAATGCTGGACATTTTATATAAATGGAATTTTTCACTATTTGGCATTTTGTGTCTGTATTCTTTTATTTAGCATAATGTTTTTAAGGTTCATCCATAATATATTAGTACTTCATTCTTTTTTATGGCCTACTACTATTCCATTGTATGAATGTACCACATTTTGTTTTTCTATTCATCAGTTGTTGAACATTTACATTGTTTCTACTTTTTATCACTATGAATAATGCTGGAATGAACACTAGTTTACAAGTTCAAATTTTCTTCAAAGCTCAAAGTATTTACTTTTGGTTAAGCCTAACTTACCTACTTTTTTCTTTTGTCACTTGTGCTTTTGGTGTCATATCTAAGAAACTGCCTAATTCAAGGTCATGATGATTTTCTCTGATGTTTTCTAACAGTTCTAAAATTTTACCTCTTATAGTTAGGTTGATGATGCATTTTGAGTTAATTTTTTGTATACTGTGAAAAGTGGGGATCCAACTTCATTCTTTTGCATGTGAATATCCCATTGTCCCAGTACTATTTATTGAAAAGGCTATTTTTTCCCTCTTGAATTGTTTGGTCACCTTTGTCGAAAATCAATTGACTATAATTTCATGACCTTCTACTCTTACTTCATAGCAACTAAGTTTTCTCATGTACCGTTTAAACTAGCGACAGTATACATTAATTGTCCCTTCTATGTGTTCTGATAGTACTGTTTCTCTTTATATTTATCATGCTTTGATATAATTACTTCTTTACATTTCTGTAGCTACTAATAGAAAGTAAATTCTCTAATGGGAAGAATTATGTCTGTCTTTTTCATAGCTTTATCTGCAGAGGGTAGCAGAGTCACTGGCACACATACACAAAAGGTACTCAATAGATATTTATTTTTGAGTATTCACAAATGCAAAAATCAATTGGCCATAGATGTAGTAATTTATTTCTGAATTTTCAGTCTACTCCATTGATCTGTATGTCTGTCGTTTATGTCGGTACCACATATCTCCATTACTGTTGTTTTGTAGTAAGTTTTGAGTCCTCTGGAATTTATTTTTCTTTTTCAAGATTATTCTGGTTCCTGTCCATTTCCTTATAAAATTTGGAATCAGTTTGTCAGTTTCTTAAAAAAAAAAAGGCAGCTAGGATTTTGATAGTGATTACATCAAATTTGTAGATCAGTTTATGGACTATTACTATCTCAACAATATTCAGTCTTCCAGTTTATAAATACAGGATGTCTTTCTATTTATTTGGGTCCTATTTAATTTCTTTCAATGATATTTTATAGTTTTTAGTGTATAAGTCCTGCATTTTATTCCAAAGTAGTTTAGTATTTTATTCTTTCTGATGCAATCATAAATGGTATTGTTTCCTTAATTTCATTTTCTATTTTTATTGTTATGTAGAAATACAATTGATGTTTGTATGTCAATCTTGTATCCTGCAACCTCGTTAAACTCATTTATTAGGTTTAATGGTATTTTTAAAAATTCTTTAGGATTTTCTATATACAAGATATGTCATCTGCAAGTAGATGTAGTTTAACTTCTTCCTTTGCAATCTGGATACTTTTTATTTCCTTTTGTTTGCTTTGTGTGGAACCTCTGATATACCGTTGAGTGAAAATAGCAATAATGGATATCCTTGTGTCATTGCTGATTGCAGGGGGAAAACATTTATCTTCTTTCACCATTGTATATGATATTTAGTGTGGTGGTTTTGTTTTTCTCCTTCTTCTTCCTCTTCTTGTTCTTGTTCTTCTTTTGTGGATGGTCTTTATCAGTTTAAGAAAGTTTTCTTCTATTCCTGATTCGCTGAATATTTTTTTTATCATGAATGAATACTGGATTTCATCAGAACTTTTTTCTGAATCCACCAAGATGATCGTATAGTTTTTCACCTCTATTCTACTAAGGTGGTTTATTACATTGGTTGCTTTTTTATGTTAAAATAATCCTATATTCCTGTGATAAGCCTTTGGTGGTCATGGTGTATAATCCTTTTTTATTGCTGAATTCAGTTTTCTAGTAGTTTGTTGTGGATTTTTGTATTTATATTCATAGGATCCATAGTCTTGTGATATCTTGTTCTTGGTTTGATATTAGGGTAATATTAGCATCATAAGATGAGTTGGAAAATGTTTCCTCTTCTCCCATTCTTTTGAAAGAGTTTGTGAAGGATTGATGTTACCTGTTGTTTTAAATTGGTCTATTTAAATATTTGATGGGCCCCATGGTCTAGCATTTATTTTCTTTGTGGGGAGTTTTTGATTGTAGTAGTTCAGTCTCTTTGTTACCATTTTGTTCAGATTCAGATTCAGATTCAGATTTTCTATTTCTTCTTGAGTCAGTTTTGGTAGTTTATGTCTTTCTAGGACTTTGTCTATTTGATCTAGATTATGTAATTTGCTAGTATACAAGTGTTTATAACATACCTTTGTAATTCTTTTTGTTTTGTAGTTGTGTCCCCTCTCCCCCCCCCATTTTACTAATTTGAGTCCTTTTCTATTTTTTTTACATCTTGGTTAGTCTAGGTAAAGATTAGTTAGTTTTGTTGGTCTTCTCAAAGAACCAACTTTGGTTTTGTCGATTTTTCTCTATTATTTTTCTGTTCTCTGTTTCTGCTCTTATCTTTATTATTTCCTTCCTTCTGCTTGCTTTGGATTTAGCTTGCTCTTCTTTTTCTAGTATAATTTAAATTTGCAGTGAGAAGGAAAGTATTATAGACAAAAATGCATTTATATTGTCTTATTTACCTATGTAGTTACCTTTACCAATGCTCTTTATTTCTTTGAGTGGATTTGAGTTACTGTCTAATGTCCTTTTATTTCAGCCTGAAAGTATCCCTGAAGTATACTTGTGGCAAAAATGTAGCTAGTGACAGAATCTCTTGGTTTTTGTTTATTTGAGAATGTCTTAACTTCTCAAGGATAATTTTTATTGAATATGGATTTCTTGGTTGGCATTTTTCTTTAGCACTTTGAAGATTTTATCCCACTGCCTCTAATCTCCATGGCTTCTGATGAGAAGTCTGGTGATTACTGGTGATTGCTTATATATGACAAATAGCTTTTTTTCTTACTGTTTTCAAGTTTCTCTTTCTGTTTGTCTTTCAGTCATTTGACTATGGTGTGCCTAGGTACAGATGTCTTTCAGTTTATCCCATTTAGAGTTTGTCAAACATTTTGGGTGCACAGTTTTATAGTTTTCATCAAATTTGTCAAGTCTTAGAATATTATTTCTTCAATTACTTTTTCCTGTCCCTTTCTCCCTCTCTCTCTGGCATTCCCATGATAAATAGCTTGTTACACTTGATAGTGTCCTATAGGCTTGTGATATTCTGTTCATTTGTCTTCATTTTTTTCTTTATTGTTCCTTAGACTGGACAATTTCAATCTGTCTTCAAGTTTACTGATCCTTTCATTTTCTAGTTCAGATCTGCTCTGAACCCCTTTAATGAATTTTTCATTTTTATTATTAAGTTATTTTTACTCTTCAATTCTGGAATTTCTATTTGGTTCTTTTAAAACTTTCTAATTGCTCAATGATAATTTTTATTTGATGAGAATGCTCTCATACTTTCCTTTTTCTTTAGATGTGGTTTTCAAAGTTTTTTGAACACATTTATAGTAGCTAATTTAAAGTTTTTGTGTATTAAGTCCCATGTCTGCGGTCCATCAGGGACAATTTCTATTGACTGCCCCTCCATGTATGGGTCATACTTTCTTGTTTATTTACATATCTTATATTTTATTGGTGAAAACTGGATATTTTAAATAATATAATATGGTAACTCTGGAATTCGGTTTCACTCCCCTTCTAACACTTTGTTATTTTTAGTATTTGTTGTTCTTTGTTCAGTGACTTTCCTGGACTAATTCTATAAAGCTTTTATCCTTTGTCATGTATGGCCACTGAATTCCTGACCTGGTTAGTTTAGTTTGAAATTAATCATTGGACAGAGATTTCCTTAAATGCCATAAATCAATAAATCCCAAATTTTGCTCTGGGGCTCTATGTGTGTATACTGGGACAAATTTCAATGCTCCCACAGGTAGTTTACAACTCTGCCTTAGCTTTTTCTTCCTGCTTTCACAGATCTTCAAGGTTAACCAGAGGTGAAAGATCAGGGCCTTCTCCTGTCTTTCCTGGGCTTATGTACAGCCCTATATGCTCTTTATTTCTTTGAGTGGATTTGAGTTACTGTCTAATGTCCTTTTATTTCAGCCTGAAGGTGTCCCCTGAAGTATACTTGTGGCAAAAATATGGCTAGTGACAAAAAAAATCTCATTTTTTGTTTATTTGAGAAAGTCTTAACTTCGATATGGATTTCTTGGTTTTCTAGATTCCAGGAATTTGTTGAAGTTTTTCAAAGCCCCCTATAGACATCTAGTTCTTCAATTTTTCCTTTAAATTTTTTATTTGCTTGTTACTCATGACTGGTAACACTCTTAGGCAGCTTCAATTTTAAATAATTGTCACCGATTATTTTTGACAAATGTCCTGGACAGTGGTGTTCACACAGAGAGAGCTCTGATCTGGTCAAATAAAGACAATTTCTGAGAATGGAGCTTTTCACCATGCTGCCAGACATGTCAAATGATGACAGTTCTCTCAAGATGGGGCTTTTGAGGAACTCCAATTAGTTCTGCCCCCTCTTGTGACTTCTAGGTTTCTGTTTTTCATAGCTACCATAGTTGTGAGACTATTGTTTTTTTAAGGCTGCAGTAGGGCTGAGAGAAGAAGATAAGATTAGAACAACTTAAAATGGCATGGAGCAGGAAGTTGTTTTTGAGATTCAATTGTTTTTCTTGAATTAAACTCTCCTCTGACTTAGTGCAAACTTGTTAATTTCCAGAGTTCTGAAAAGGTTGATTTTGACTTTTCCCAGTGTCCTCATGACTTTTATGAAGAACTAGATTTCAGAGGTTCTTACTGCCACCATTCTGAAAGAGATTCTAGACTTTATTTTATCTCTATCTATCTATCTATCTATCTATCTATCTATCTATCTATCTATCTATCCATCTATGTATATCTATCTATCATCTTGTATATATTTTGTTGGATTTATTTCTAGGCACTTTATATTTTGTGATATTGTTAATGGTATATTTTAAAAGTCTCCTACCATTATGTTTCTGTATTTGTGAATGCAACTTATTCATGTATAATGATCCCAGACAAAAATATAAAAATTCCCAGAAAATATAATTTAATATAACTGCCTCAAAAAGAAATATAAAAGCTGAATACACCTATAGCTTTTATAAAACCTGAGTCAGTGTTTTTTAAAAAATCTATTCTTTCTCATCTTCCTTTCTCTCCCCTTACAAATTTTATCAGGCTCAGTGATTTTATAGGTGAATTCTATTAAATGCTATTCAGTTTTTCCCATGCTAGAGAAAAACAGAATGATCTTCAACTCATTTTATAAAGACCTCTTTATCTTTAGTAACAAAACAAAATAAAACAATATAAGAAAATTGTGTCTAATTTCACTTGGGAATATAGATATAAAAATTCTAAGTAAAATTTATTAAAAATATATTCTAAATAACTTTAGTCTATCCTAGGAATACAGACATAAATTAACTTTTTTAAAAATCTATTAATGTAATTTATATTAACAGATAACATATGAAAAGACATATGTATTAGTCTGCTAGGGTTGCCAAAGCAGAATACTATAGACGGCTGGCTTAGGCAACAGAAATTTATTTTCTCACAGTTCTGAAGGCCAGAAGCGAAGATCAAAGTGTCAGCAGGTTTGGTTTCTTCTGAGTTTTTCTCCTGGGCCTGCAGAAGGACCCCTTCTTGCTGCCTTTTCACATGATCATCTCTGTATGTGCTCCTTGGGTATGTCTCTGCATGTCCTGGTGTCTTCTTTTTAGGAAGACATTGCTCAGAGTAGATTAGGCTCCACCCTGATAGCCTCATTTTGACTTAACCATCTCTGGCCCTTCTTTCTGGCAGCTGCCATCAATGTCAAGTTCATCTGGCCAGCCCTGCCCTTGATGGTAGAGCTCTTGCATGGCTCTTATATATGAATGGAGTAAAAAAGAAAGGATTTAACCACCACCATGATGCTGGCCTATCTCCCTGGAATGCCTCTTCTCTCTTCCAATCACCCATGCCCAATTCATATTCCATGCCTTTCAGTTTATTCTGAATGACAGTGCTGTTGCCTTCTTCCTCCGAAGTCCTTGAAAGTTTTCTTTCTGAATTATTCTTTTACTATTTATATACACTTTTAAACATATGTATAGATATATATATGCACATATATTTAACATATAGATTTATTTTTGTTTTGTCTTAGTTGTTAATGTAGCTTATTATAATTATAGGTTTTCTGTTTTCACTAGCTAGTAAATTGTCTTTGGAGTAGGGACCAGATCTTTATATTGTCTATAGCATGTGTTCAAAGTAGTTAATAGCTATCATTTGAATGTATTTATGCATACATTTATACACGAACAAATGAATGAATGATTGAAACACAAGAGAACTGAACACACCCTAGCTTTTGGGTGCTTCCTTGTGAGGCCTTGGTACTAAAGGGAGGAAGAAATGCCAGAGACTCCTCTGAGCTCCAGGCATATATAATTACAACCCTGTGGGTGAGGTTTCAGCTCTACCATCCCTCTAGGGTTTATTTTACTGACGAATTTGTCATGTCATTAACTCCAACTCCTTTCCAAAGATGAATGTTACCCCTGTCGACCAGGGTCCTCACAAGCCCCGGGATAGTAATGGAGTACAACTCCGTGTTTACTCAAATCCTATCTCTAAGTAGCCAGTACTAAGGTGCTGATTAACAACCTTTACTGTACATGGCAATAGCACTTAATCACTTCCACATGCTCCTGAACTTCATGTTACATTGTTTCAGCCGCTAATTTTCAAAATCCCTGAGACAAGACCTCTCCTTTGAAACATGTGCTTTGGAGCTGTTCCTTTCTGCTCTGTTCCTCTAGAAAAACTTACATGTGGTTTAATTCAACAACAAGACTGAAGGGGAGACATGTTCATAATTTTTCTCTCTCTTTTCCTCCTTCGAGTCTTGTTTCTGCCAAAGCCCTTGGCCAGGATCCAGAAATGGCACATTCAATAATACCCAATGTGTTTGGGTAATATTTCATAATTACATTGTTGTTGGGGAAATTGTTGCCTTGAGAATAATTCCTTCACATAAACAGAAAGTCTGAGGCCCATGTGCCCCTTCACATTCCCCCTACTAGGGGGAGAATGAGGCGAGAAGGTGAAGGAGAGGAAGGGAAGAAAAAGAGGAAGGAAAGAGGAATATGGAGTTTGTCTGTTTGGCTTTAGTAAGGCGATGCATTAGAGAAGATTTATAAAATGGTGAAGGAGGAATATTAACAGCTTTTAGGAACACTGCCAATTCTATGCTTAGAATTATTTTCTTTAGGAGGTAAATAGAAAACCCATCTCCAAGTTTCTAGAAGACAGAGGGGTAAATGTTGCTGTGGGCTGGAAAGTCCCCTGCCTGCCAGCCCCCTGCCTGCCCCAAATTCATGAGTGATTCCGTCAAAATGGCTGTTCAAACATGGTTCCCTCAGGCTGCCACTCTTTCCAGGCTCAGCATCTTACCTTGAAGCTGGGCTCCAAGACTCAAAGGGGAGGCACAATTGGGAGGCCCACAGAAAAGTCTTCTGTTGGCTGAAGGGAAGGAAGACTGGCATTAATGGCAGGCTAAATTGGGAGGTCCAATTAGACTGGGATGATTTCTTAGCTGTAGCCACAAGAATTTAGAGGTCAGGAAGATCTCTGAAGCAGCTGCTCCCCAGTTTGGGTAGAAAACACCATAGATAGTATTCCAGAAGACTTTATAGTTTTCATATCACATTATAAGAAGCTTCAGTGCACTTTAGCAACTAACGCATTTAGAAGGGACTCATGCAGACCTCCCCTCTATTGGCCTTTCATTCTAGATCTATGCTCTTGGTGTGAGGTGCCAGAGTACAGCTCAGTCTCCAGGAAAATGTCATCACCCAAAAGAAGAGACATTGACTCAGGGTAGTCATCAGACTAATGGTCCACAGGGACCACTGCAGAGTCTGGCAACAAAGAAAGCACCAGAGCTCATAGGAGTGTGGCGTCAGAGGTCACCAGCCAGTTATTCTTGAACTCTGACTTTGGTGACAGCAGCTCTTGCACTCATCTTCCTGACATTTCCAAACAATTTTGGATAGATCATTAGAGTGGTTTGAGCCAAGAGGAGTTTTAGTTATAGTTTGAGATGTCATTTATTAAGAATGAAACAAGCAAAACTTACATTTTAAAGAACTAGATCCCAAACCACCATTTTCAGATGTTCATCATCCAGAACAGCAACAACTCATCCCCCCCCCGCCAACAAAATAAGCAGCCATGTATGATGCAGCACCTCTTGGCATCCTTTGAAGATCTCTGCCCTCCCCCATCCCCCACCCGCTTGGACTGTAAGCTTTGGAAGGGTAGGAATTCTTGACAGTTTTGCTCTTTGAGTTCCCAGCCCCTAGTATAGAAGCGGGAATATAACAGTCCCTCAAAAAGTTCTTGATGAATGAGTCAATTAATCCATTAAAAATAATTAATGAGAAAAGAAATTAAATCAGAAAGCAAATACCCAAAAACCCATGAGTAAGATCTTGAAAGAGAATTTCCACCCCCATTTAAAGAACTGTGCTTGGCCAGGTTGAGCCTGGATTCTGCTCTACTTGTGTGTGTCTTGCCATTGAATCTATGTGTGGGCAGGAATAGTCTGTTTCCCCCTCAACTCTGGGAATATCCCTTAATTTCAATATCATTTACACTCACTGATCTTAGCTCTTTCAGATGATTACTGGGGCAACAGGTATTAGATGATCCTCAGTCACCCAGCCCCTACTCGTGGCGCATGGAGGAAATGATTCACATTCATTTTAATAAAGTCTTTACATTTAGGGAAGCCCTTACAGAGACAAATTCAAAGCAATTTTCTCTCTGCAAGTCTCCTGTTGGGCCAGACCCCTGGGCCAAATGCTCCTGTTGCCATTTTCGGAATTTGCAATTTCTACCATTTCTGCTCATGATGATCTTGGATTTTCCTGTGGGAGAAGAGAGAGCCTGATAATCCCACATGAGGCCTGGAGCTTCACTAATAAAAGCCAGTGGGTAGATTTTGACTGATCCAATTTATAAAGCATCAGGCTGGGGCTTTCAGCAACTCCTTGCATTCAGCCACAAGCAAGCTCACTAAAACATGCTTGCTGTCTGAGTTTCTGCCTCATTTTAAGATAAAGTGCATTTCTTTCTGTGTCCCTCCTTAATTCCCTGTTGTCTTCCCCAACAAGAGAAGCCAATAGGTTGGGCCGGGAATGGAAACTTTAGATCATGTCAAGGCAACAGGCTTCTGAGCTGGGTAAAATGCCAATGTGACTTGATTTACAGGAACTTGGGGAGCCCCCGATGGAGCAAATCTACTCCCTTTAATTGACCTGGCTGGAATTTCTGCCACAGCGATTACAAAACTGGGAGCAATTAGGTGGAGATATTAATAGGTTCTGTCATACAAAGTATTTGTAACAAAGCCTTCGGTTGAATTCCAAACTGAAATGTTGTACTCCTGAAGCCAAAGAAGCCTTTGTTCTGGGGTTGACATCATGAAACTATTTTTAGAGTCCAAGTCTGCTCTGGAGGGGGCACTGTTGGTTGGCTGTCCTCCCTTCTTGCCTCCAGGTCCCTGTGCTAACACCCCTCCTCCCAGCAACTTTTCTCCCCCAAGCTGGGCACATGGCCTGGGGGTGACTGAGGAGGTATGAAGGCTTCAGGAGGGTGAGCCCTAGTGGGCCACTCTTTCTGGGAAACTCCACATGGATGGGGACAGGATCACCACAAGACTCAACCCAAACAGACAAATTGTCTGAAGCTCCTGGGAACCAGGGTTGGGAGTTTAGAAAGACTGGAGGAACCCATCTATCCTCTCCAGTCAAGCTGAATCAGGGGACACTTGGTTTTGCATCAACAAACAGTTCCTGTGCCTTCTTTATTGATGTCTGCACTCTCTGCATAGGACCTGTTCAGGAGCAAAGATCTGAGTGGAAGCAGAGGATGGGACCCTTACCGGCTGCTCCACCCTATTTTGTGTTTGTGTACTTCTTTCATGTCAATTTCATCCTTCTTATTTCAGGTGACCCTTTAACTACTCTATGTGGGACTTGGTGTTCTGGAGATGGGGAAACTGAGGACCAGAGAAGAGAGATAAAAGTCATTTAGAGAGATGACAACCCGAGTTTCTGCATTCCTATTTCAGGGGTTTTCCAGCACACTGAGTGCCCCAGCCCAGCTGGAGAAGTGGTTTCCAGGAAGAGACTGTCCAAGGGAGGGGTGTTCTGTTTTGGCCTGGCCTGACTCACCGCAGAGACGGCTGGGGTGGGCCGCATCCTTCAAGCATGCTGGCTCTCTTCCATCCTGTCAGGCTACCGTGGTGGGCAGGTCTCTTCCCATTTCTCCGTTCTTGTGAAACTCCTGTGCTAAGTGTAAATCTCACAGAACCCTGGGCCGCACTTCCACGTTACCCAGGGAAGTCAGTCCTGACACCTGAAGGACAAACAGACTTATAGGCCCATGGCTGCTCCCCAACTGCCCAGACAGTACCTTTGTGGGAATTAGCAAAAGGCACCCTCTTCCAGCAAAGACCTCCCACAGCAGGTCACAGGGCTTAGAAAAGGAGCCCTGACGGCATTCAGCCTCCCCTGCTTTCTTCGTCAGTGCGTTTGTGTGATGAACATAAGGAAAATAGGGCTGAGACCCGGAGGCTTCCTCCCCTCCCCAAATTACATGCACGTGGAGTCCAGGAAATCACTTCTGGGGGAGGAGTGGATAGCTTCCCTATACAGTGCATGGCTGCCGGACTGAGGAATTCAGTCCCTGTAGTTTCCCAGGCTGGAGGAGCCTTCTGAAAGAATGAGTGGTATTTCCCACCTGCTTTGAGGACAGCCAGGACTCTGTGCTCTGGAGAGCAGGACTTCCCTAGCCCTGGGGGAGAGACAAGCATGGGCTTGTGCCGGGGAAGGGTTGGCTTACCCCGGAGTGGGAATTCTCCAGTTAAAGGGAGGGGCGGCCTAATCCAAGGAAGGATGCCCAGAGTGGAAGAATGGAGGGGCTTTGGGTTCCTTGGGAGCGGGGACCTGTGCCCCACCTGCACACAGTGGCAGGAAGTGGCAAGTCCTTAGACAGAATGAGTGTGTAGGTGTCGGGGATGAACAAGAAGTTCACGTCCTTAGGAGCTGGGAAGGGTTCCTGGGGCTTCCTCCCTGGTTTGGAGGCAGGGAGGCTGCAGCAGCAGAGCCCCAGTCTTAGAATGGACCGCACGGGCTTGGACTCTGAGATCAACGTCCAATGTATACTGAAGGCAGGAGGCCCTTCACATTTCCTGGATCATGTAGACCCCGGTTTTTGTTTTTTGTTTTTTTTAATGACCCAAAAGGAGGCTGAGTCAGATTAAAGTTCATTTAGAGAAATAAAGAAATGAGTTATTTTTGTGGCTAAGATTTGTGCAGTAATTTCACATTGTTTACAAGTCCCAAGAGACACTTGCTTTTCCTCCGATTAGCCCCTAAGCCCTCCCAGTCATTATTCCCAAGACCATATATGAAGGATGTCCTCTAACCTTCATTTGCACTTCCCCTGACATAACATGTCAGGAGTGTCTTTTTGGACAGTATTTCCTTTTCAAAATGGCCATGTTTTTTTAAAAACTAACACTGACTTCACCTGTAAAATGTTTGTGTGGCTATAACAGAGCTCACGGGGATTTGCTTGTATTCCTTTAGGTCCATTCAACTACTGGGAAGCTTGGTGGTACTTCTGATCACCCGAGACACAGAGACCATGTCATGAGCTCCTTCAGAGTTCTGAGCAGAGCTAGAGTAATAAGAAAATTGTCGTGCTTGATTAGAGAGGAGAATGGGACATAACTCAGTCTGAAAGTCAGAGGGGGCAGAGCCTGGGAAGGCAGCCCTTCTGGAAAGAATGTCTATAAATGTCCCATGTTATCTCCAACTCTTTTTCATCATGCCCTTGTCTGTCTGGGCAGTTTTCCAAGGCTCCTGTCTAACCTCACACCTCGACTGAGGGATGGGGGTCTCTGCCTCTCCTTTTTCTTGAGCAGCAGAGGAGGCTAGAGCATGGCCTCTATTCTCCTCAGATTGGGTACCATTTTAAATGGGAGATGTCATAAGAGAAGTGATTATTCTTTCCGCAGAGGTGAAGTCTGCATCAGATACAAAGAATTACTACCCTTGACCACCTCCTTCTCCTGCTAAACCTGGAACTAATTCTGAGGGTGGTTTTAAATCTGAAATAGAGGGGAGGATTTCTGGTTCTATGTTCTGATGTAAGCTTTTTCAAATATTTGTCCCTGGCCTAAACAAACCTCAAACCAGGAACATCATTACTATTTATTTTGAGCCTCTGAGACAGAAATGGAAGACCCCCTTTGGACATTCTCTGTTGTCTTGGCACTAATCTCTCCCTTACTCATTTACCTGGGAAACAGGAAGGGACTGGAGCAAAGTCTGCAGAGCAAAAGTTTAGCTCATGCACCTCTGCAGAGCTTCTCAGAGTTACTGTGTCTTTCTAGTCTACTCTTCACCGAAAGGCAGCATTTCTGAGCTGCCCATGTGGACTTGCATGTGGTTCCTGGCCAGCCCCTCTCTCCTAGGACTGTCTTCTTCGCCCACACCCTGGAAATTGATGTCCAGAGTTCTTCCTTCTCTCCCCTCCATCTGTTGAGCAGAGGCTGTGGCTCTCTCATTAGGCCTGGCTGATGGAGGCTCCTTTCTCTTTTTTGCACCCTAAAGGCCACTCTTGAGGA
This sequence comes from Ailurus styani, assembly GCA_002007465.1. Taxonomy (NCBI): domain Eukaryota; kingdom Metazoa; phylum Chordata; class Mammalia; order Carnivora; family Ailuridae; genus Ailurus; species Ailurus styani. Next base: position 52,289 of record LNAC01002022.1, read on the forward strand.
CCAATCCTTCCAAAGTTCCTCTTGCTGTCTAGAGCCACTTAGCCACTGGCTGGACCTCCTTCATTTGCTGCCATGGCTCGTGGGCTCAGGGAGTTTGTTAGCTGTGACCCCCAGAGCATTAGCTCCAGCCAAGCCTCTGTTCTTTTTCAGTTTTCTCCTTGGCTTTCAGTTTTGCCCATTTCCTTATCACTGCACACTTTGTTCTTTCTCTCTTCTGTCCAAGCAGGGTTCTTGTGCTTCTCTGAACGATGAATGTCATCATGAGCAACCAGAACCCCAGAATAAAGAAGAGGGGTAGTGGCTTCAGAGGCAAGGAAGGCATGCTACAGAAATGCTATCAAGGGCATTGTGAGCACGGGGCTGGTTGCACTTCCTGAATGAGCCTGGACAATGCTAAGCTGTGCGGAGTTCATAGACGAGCACAGAGAAACCCTGGCAAAAACCTGGGAAAGGTGGATCTTGCCATGGAGGTGTTCACATGAAGTTCTAAAGTGTGGACATTTCCCTCAACACTAAAGAAGAAGTAATGGGGAAGACTGCTGAAAATCAAACCTGTGTGGATTTTGCCTTAATCTCTTTCAGTTTTTGCAAGATGGAATAAAGGATGCAGGAAACATTTGCCCTGGCCTTAATTCTCTCCACCAGGGCTGAACACTGCAGTGTGGGAACGTTTAGAGAAATGCAAGGAAGACAAGGTTGGGCATTGCCAGATAAAAGCCTCAGTTATTAAGGAAAGAGATTCCCAAGGAAATAAGATCTGAAATTAACCCAAGAGATTCCATGACATGTGAAAATCCAACCAAAAACCAGGAATAATGGCAATGAAGAGGAAAAGAGAAGGTATCAGAGAAACAATGTAATTGCCCGTAAAGCTTGCAAATGAGCTCAGATTTTAAGAGTGATCATTTAAAAGATGGAAGGAAAGGCACATACATGCAAAATACATCTTGGGGATTCCATATCACAGTGGATTGTGGATTGTGAAATGCACTAAACAACAAAATGCACAATTTGGGATAAAGAAATGACAATAGGATGAAGCAAATACTTAGGAAATGTTGTGAATGGCTTGTGTAATGACTGAACAGCCTGATCTCTTCTTGTTTGAAGAGCTAAAAGGACTTTTAGGACCATCTTGTCTCTGGTAGACTCTCTCCCTGTATTTATTTTTTCTTTCTCTTATTTGCTAATAGAGCCCTCTTCCCCCCACTTCCCCACTCAGAGATTAAGTGCAGTACATGACCACCCAATTACAAACTGAATTCCCCAACTTCTTTGCAGCTAGGTGGCCATGTGGCTATGTCCAAGGGCCAATGGGAAGTGAGAAGAATGACGTATGCAATTCTGGGTAATCTCCTTTAGTTTCCTTAAAAAGGAATGCCCAAGCCTTTCTTTTTCCACCTTTCTGCTGCTTGGGATCCAGTGGTAGAAGTCACATGTGATCACAACAGAGGTGACCCACTAGCCTGCCTGCCTTCCTGGATGACTTTTTAAGTAGAGCTGACCTGCCACCCCTGAGCTCATAAAATTTAGATCTTATGAGAAAGAGGGACAAACTTCTAACTTAATTAAGATGTCGTTTTCTAGGATATTTTGTTATAGCATCTTTGCCTAATAAACCTTATTTAAAACACAATCTAATGGTCTCATTTTGTGGAACAGGGAAAGGGACCCAGGCAGTTTAAGTACCTTAAGAAGCTCAGAGAGCTGAGAAGTTAGTGGTAAAGTGGGACCAGAACCTGGCTCTACTATTGTTCATATAATATTCCCTTTTCTACTCTCACCTTCTGAGAGCACAGAGCTAGTCATCCCTTAGTTACTGGATCTTTTCCACTAAAGAGAAGAATCTTCATCCTGGAAATGGTGGAACGAATATTGGCTAGAAGGAAGGAAATGAAGCCAAAGGTAGGGAATACAGAATTTCCCTTCAGATCAATTTAAGACTCGAAATTGCCAGGAGATTTTTAAGGGTCCTAGATCAATCTCATGCCAGGGTACAGAAAACATGGCCCTTCCCGACAGCTACAGCTTTAGGAAAATTCTTTCTTCTTTTTTAAGTCATTGGTATATTTTTATATACAACCAGGTCATTCAAACAAACAGGAAGTGAGGAGCGGCAAGATGGCGGAGGAGGAGGAGACCGATTATCATCAGGTCCCAGGAATTCAC
>LNAC01002023.1:12692-34782 GCA_002007465.1 Ailurus styani
CTTCTGAAGGACTTTTGCCCCATTATCTTTTTCCAGATAAGTGAAGCATTGCTGTAGTACATGGTCCTCTGATGACCTAAGGAAGAGTTTACATGCTTGAATGTGCAATTCGTAAGACATAGAAGTGCAAGGATCCACATGTGGGGAGGTAACAGGTATAGTATATCCCGAGTCTTCCTCCAACTCCTTGACCTTCTTCCCCTGGCTCCGTGAGAAAAATTTAATGTGGTGAAATCAAGTTAAAATGAATATTAACAGAGTTCTTCAAAGGGAAAAAATAAAGCCTCTGAAAAGAGCAGCATCTGTGGCACAGGGCGGAAGAAAAGAGGAAGATGTTTGCTCTGGCTAAGTTCTCAAGATGAGAGGTTTTCAGCTCTACCATTGTGAATCTCAGATGGGTTTTGAGAGCCAGCTGAGGGACACTCTCCGCCCCCTCCAGCTAGTTGGCTGAGTCATCACTCATTTGTACAGCTGAGAAGATGTTGACAAAGTGCTCTTATATGAAACCCCTAAAGCTTCCTTTCCATGGCTTTCACATCAACCCGCCATATTCTTGAAACGGTTCTTTCCAAAAGCCTCATGTCACTTTTATGAAAACACTTGCTATTATGTCTTCTAAGCCTAGCAGTGTCAGTGCTAATGAGTACTTTGGTTTGAATCCTCTGGATTGCTGCATACTGTAAGTTTATGTAAGCAGGGTCTATAATTATAATCGATAGCATTGTTTATTGTTTAAAAAGTAATTCTGTTTGAGCAGGTCAAGTGAACAAAAAATTTAAAGAAAAAATTTCAGCTAATTTCTTTGGTAAGATGTATATCAGGTGGAATAAAAGGAGCAATCATAATTTCTTAGGAGTAAAGTGATGCTGTTCACCCCTTAAATGAAATCTGACAAAATTAAAACTGCATTCCTGGAAATGTGATTAGTAAACTACACACAGGTTCTTCCTCATTAAGTTATAACTTAACCTATGGAATTCTGCTAAAATATAATTTTCTCATTTGGAAGTCAATTTGTTTTAAATGCCGTAATTATATCTCCCATCTTTATTTTAAATTGTTTTACAAGCTGGATTCTTTCCCTTTAGATGCAGGGGTATTTGGCCTTTGGTAAAGACTCTATCCTGTTAGCCCTCCCTCCACTGGGGGAATTAGTCTTTGTCTTTGGCTCCAATTGCTTCCTTTTTGCTCATTTCCTCACTGCCTGTGGAAGGATGAATCTTGACTATAACTTGTGATTTTCTTCTAATTCAAAACTAAAACACTGTCATTAGTTTTTGTAATGGTTCTTACTGATACTCGTATTATTAATGCTTTTGTTAGTTTATTTAAAAATAAACCTTATTGGATTTCAGACCCCACTCTGCTACTCCGTAGCTGTGGACCCCCTGCTCAGTGTGGGGCCCACTGCTCAGTACCACCTAATAACCATTTTCTCCTACTCTCCTCACTGAAACCTGGCATTATTCAAGACAACAATATATAATAACTGAAAAATCTGCACTTTCCAACATCTCCAGCGGTTAGGATGACAATGCGACACACAAGGAACCACATGGTAGCAGAAATATGAGAGGAAAATGTGGTTTCTGTATAGAGGTTATGTTCGTTTTGCTGTTGGGACCACACATGTGATGGCTGGAGCTGCAGAGCCCTCTTGATCTATGAGGAAATGGCCATGGGAACTATAGGGTCTTGGCCTTGTTATCCTTGAGTCACTGAATCGATGCCAAAAACCCTTTAGGCTTCCTGTTGCATGGTGGTGCAGGGGGTGGGAGGAAGCAGAAGCAAACAAGATGCAAACAAGTAAAAAAATCCTTAATTTATCTAAGCTACAGTTTGGTTTCGTTTTCTGTTATTCAAGGCCAAACATAACCCCTGACTGATAGAATCATCTTGGGCAAGTTTTTTAAACTGTCCAAGATTCACTTGCCCTATAACAAGAAGGAAATCATAGGACTTACTTCACAGGCTGTTGTGACAATTAAGGGAGATAGTTCATATTAAATATTTAGATTGGTGACAGCCACAACACACATGTAATAAATGGTGGCTATCTAAAAATCTATTATCATTATTATTATTTTAAGATTTTTAAAATTTATTTGACAGAGAAAGAGGCAGCGAGAGAGGAAACACAAGCAGGAGGAGAGGGAGAGGGAGAAGCAGGCCTCCCGCTGAGCAGGGAGCCCAGTGCTGGGCTGGATCCCAGGACCCTGGGATCATGACCTGAGCCAAAGGCAGACGCTTAACGACTGAGCCACCCAGGTGCCCCCCAAAATTTGTTATTTATCAAAGAAAACATACATTGATTTAAAAAAAAAATTGTCCAGAGGGGCTATAAAGAAAAAGCAATGGTTGCTTGCTCTTATCTACTTCTACTTCCTGACAACTATTCTTAGCATTTCTATTCTTAAATTCCTGGGGGTTAATTCCATATTTCTAAATAATCTATTTGTATTGCTTTCTCTTGGTTGACTGATTTTAGAATTTAACTATCAATATCCAGCTCTGATCTCCTATCCCATCTCCGATCTCCTCCTGATAGAATCGTCACCACTGGTCTTTCTTCCCTGACACTCTGACAATCTCGAGCAACATAATTTAAGCCATTTCTTAATCCACTAATTAAAGACGGTATCACCTGATTTCTCTGTGAGAGGAGGACATTTATGACATTTACCTGCCAATCCTTTTATCTCTAACTCCTGTTAGCTTAGGTTTACTTTCAAAATGATCAAAGTTGAAATGTTTTTTTCCTTGTCCAGGATCCATAATTGACTTCAATTATGTGCATATAAAATGATTCTAAAAGTTTAAAACTGATAAAATAAAAATTTACATGATTACAAAATTGCAAATATAATTTCCTGCAGGGTCATATATTAGACTCTGATTATCCTACTTGTTTATAGTTCCAACACCATGAACCACGTGACTTTCAAAAGGGAACATTCCTTTTTTTTTTCTTTTTTTTAATTTTATTTTTATTCTTTGCCCAAGGGGTACAGGTCTGTGAATCATCAGGCTTACATCTTTCACAGCATTCACCAAAGCACAAACCCTCCCCAATGTCCATAGGGAACATTCCTAATACCACAGTAATGTACAGTTGGCCTGCTGCTTCAATTGATGAAAATCCTGCATGTTTTAGCATGGCTTATATTTGGATAATGCTTTTCTTATACACTTATCTTTTCTTTTGGGGAGAAGAATTTTGAGCCTTTTACATGTATCTAGAAATATCTTCCAGTTTCCTACTCTGAATTGCCTGAACCTAATTCATTCCTATATGTGCTATTTAAACTTCAAGACAGTACCTGTCTTTAGCTCTTAAATATATTTTTTGTATTTTATCTTTCATATTTTCCTCTCCTCTGCTTTCTCCTTTTCTCTTGCACTCTTTAGGTTGATTGTGCCTGTATCTCTTACCCTTCCTTTCTCGTTTCTTTGTCATCTCTACACTCAATGTGGGGCTCAAACCCATGACCTGGAGGATTCCCCTGCTCTTCCCACTGAGTCAGCCAGGCACTCCTTATCTTTTCTCTCCTATTATCATCTTTTTGTCTTTCATGATTTCTTGTTTATTTTCTGCCTGGTTCCCTATTCTTACAACACTCATGTAGATTTGGCTTTTGTTCTATTATCTTATTTTTCATTTCCAAAAAAACCCCACTTTATTTTTGTTACCTATTTTTCAGAGTACCTTGTTCTTGTCTTATGAATGTCATATATTCAAAATTCTCTCTGAAGATAGTTTCTGTTTTAATTTTCTGTTTAAGTATCTGTTTCTTGAATTATCCCCGTATCTTCTATCACCATTTCTTATTTTGTCCATCTTGGCCTCTTTCGTCCCTCAATAGTGTAGGCTTTCTCAATAGCTTGTAGCCATTTTGTTGTTAGTTCACATTTTAGACTGGGAACAACAGAAGGGCCAACTGGGAGCTCTGACTTTGTGAGTGGGATTTACCAGCTTGCAGACCTCTCTTTTGGGTAAGCATGTGGCACCAGCCATTATAGGTGTGATATCCACAATTTCTAGAATGAGAAGAGCTTTACTCTGGCTGCTTGACTCTAATGCTGGCTACCATGATTCTTTTCTAATAATTTGTTCACTTCCACCAAAAAAACCCCCAAAACCAAAAAACAAACCAAAACAAAACAAAAAACAAGCCCTCAGCTTTTTGGTCTGGGAAGTAATTAGCTATCGATTATTCTAGGTGCAGAGCAAGAGGAGGAGGTAGAGGGACTGATAGTTTTGTCCATATTCTTTTAATCCCTTGCCCTTCTTTCCACTCCCAAGTCCTGCTCCCTATTCTGCTGGCCTGTAGTTCTCAAGTCTGGGACCTCTCTCTACTGATTCTGAGTGGCTCAGTGACCTTGTTGGCTATGGTTTTCTATGGATCCTAGACTCTGTTCCATTATGCACTCTCCTCATTCTCTTCGGCAAACATTGAAATATGCCATCTCGTTGTGCCCTATCTCATTCTCTTTATCACTTCATATTTATGTTCCTTTACCATCATTCATTTTTATAATATCTCAAGAAAGATAGCAAGTCACACCCATGCTTATTCTACTGCTCTGGACTAAAACTATTTTAGACCTTATGTCCACAACCAGATTGCTGATTTTCCCTCCCTAATTGGCTCTCCATCTCAATAAATGCAATACCAGCAAATCTGACAACCTCCTTAGCTCCCTCTTTCTCTCAAGCCATGTGTCCAAACCATCAGTATACTTTTGTGAGTTTTTTTGGCTTTACATTCAAAGTATATACAAAACCCAGCCATTTCTCACTACCTCCACCCCAAGCACTCTGCTCTCCCTGTTTCTGCTTCCACATCCCTACTATGGCTTTTCAAAATTAATTGATTAATTAATTAACTAGTAAGTTAATTAATTAATTAACACCAAAAGTAATCCCTTGCTCAAAGTGATGCAAGTTACTCGTGTCACTGAAAATGAAGCCAAATTCTTACAGTGGTCCCCCCCACTAACTGGGTCATCTGTCACCCCTCTCCCAACCTCTCTGACTCATCTCTCACTACTGTCCTTCTTTCTCATCCCATGCCAGGTACCCACCTGTCTCAGGGTCTGCTCTCCTCCATGAGAACCAATCACTTGACCCACTCCATCATCTTCAAGGTGTTCGTCAAAAGTCATCACCTCAGTGTAACCTTATCTGACCAATTTATTTAAAATTGAAATATACCCCCCCCACTTCTAACACTTCCTATTCCCCTTCCCTACTTTATTTCTCTCTAGCACCTGGCACTGCCTTATTTATTGTGTTTATTGTCTTATTTATTGTATTTATTTATTTTATTTATTGTGTTTATTGCCCACCATTATGTAGGCTTCATGAAGACAATAGTTTTTGTCTATTTAGCTTATCCCTGGTGCTCAAAAATCATGCCTGGTACACAGCAGGCAACTGGGTATTAGTTGAATGAATGAATGAATGAATGAATGAATGAATGAATATCATTATGTAGCCATTAGGAAAATTACTGACAAAGTGTTTAATTTTTTTTTTTTCATTCTCAGGGGCAGCTTGTTCATTGGGAGCATTTGAGGCATTAGGAACATAAAAATGACAACTGATATTAAGGCAGTAGAGGACACAGATCAACCTGCCACTCTCAGAGGATGGCAGGTATTTCTCCCCAGTAATTAAACAAGGAAGCCAAATGTTTTTAGAGCTCTTCTTCCTTCCAAAAATATTATGTTTTTTGTTTGTTTTAATTTTTTAAAAAATTTATTTGTCAGCGAGAGAGAGTGAGCATGCAGCTGCACAAGCAGGGGAGGGCAGGCAGAGGAGAAGCAGCCTTCCCACTGAGCGGGGAGCTTGATGCAGGACTCAGTCCCACGGACCCTGGGATCATGACCTGAGCTGAAGGCAGACTCTTCACCCAGTGAGCCAGACATCCCTGTCTGTTTGCTTTAATCTGCATACCTGCTTCAAGGCAATCCATACAGACAGACAGTTGGGGCTTAACTCAGCTGCGAGCCTCAGAAGGCAGGGAGGTGTAGGAACGAGGGGGCAGCAGCTCATTTCTGTGTTCTGGGGTGTTAGGAAGCAAAGCGGGGGCACTGATGCTTAAGTAGTTTTCTGACTTTCCTTTCTGGGGAAAAGTGGGTTAGCACTCACACAGCCGATACTCCGCAAGCACGTGCATTTCTGTGTCTGAGGGTATATATTTTCCCTTCGGTCTGGCATTCATTCCTCTATGTGGATCCCTTGAACACTGCCTGGTAACTCAAAAGAAGCCCTTGCTTAAGGAATGCAGAAAAGACACCCTGAAGACGGAGGGCGGGGCGCTTTCCTCCGCAGTCACCAGAGGAGCGACTGCTGGTTCTTATCTGGGTGTAAGGAAGAGATTAATGTCCAAGTTGCCGTTTTCCTCCTCTTTTTATTATTAATGCCTCTCTCTTGACTTTTGAACTTTTAAACTTTCTTACGGACATTCCATATGGGTGACATTTTCACAATTTGAAAGTTTAAGATGTGCCTCTTTCATCTATCTGCTCCACACTCATCCAAAATACAAATGCAGAATCTGGAATGAATCTCAGCTGCCAACAAAGGACATCCACGACTCCAAAATTCCAAGACCAATAGTACAGTGTATTGAGTCAGTGAGAACCTGGCCCTTCTTTACAATCGGGAGGGGGAATATCCTAAGATGACCGAGGCACGTTTTGCAAGTATGAGGAGGTCAGGAATAGCAGTGAATGAAGATCTCATACAATACAATAATCCATTTGTAAATGGCAATCTTTTTAGTATATATATTCTACACTGAGGAGGTCTTGTACAATTTTCCATTTTGCTCCAAAACACACTGCTAAAAACAATATGCGATACCTCATTCTATTCTTAATCATTTTTGTTTAAAGAAAATCAGACCTACACCCATTGCTCACTCACCATGTATTGATCCTAGTTAAAGAGAAAAGTTAAATATTTTGTACAAAATATATTAGTGTTTGAAAATTCTTATCTTAATGTATATGTCCCAGAAGGTGTGTGTGTGTGTACACACACACATGTGTATATATATATATATATATATATATATATATATATATATATATATATCTCTCTCGGGGAGTTNTGAGGTCAGTTTTAAAAACACTGTTAATTTAGAGGAATGTCTAAGACAGTTTTTGATGATTCAAGTTCTAGATCAAGAACAGCAAGCTAGTGGTGGCTGTGGCAGGTCCTTTCATGGGTTCCTCTTTCTCTTCTCTTTTCCAATTTTACCTTGTAGACATGATTTCCTTTTTCTTAAAAAAGAAAAAAAAGCCCACTCCCCCTTAGCACCTTCTCTCATTCCCTTCACCTAAAAGGCCTCAAGTATTTGACTATTCAAAACCATTGTAGTAACTGGTGGGTAGGGGAGGGTGAAAGGGACCATGACTCCATGAGCGGAACAAGGTTGAGGTTGGGAAAGATGAACAGGATGGGAGCCATTGTAGTTAGTGCCATCCGTTCCTCCTACTGAAAACCTTGGCAAACCGTGGAGAGAGATCCATGCTGGGAAGAAAGGGCCTGCAGCAACCAGCTAAGGGGCTTCAATTTCTTCAGGTCTAAAGAATAAGATCAGAATACATGTGTTCCAAGTCCCCATGGCTAAAATTTTTCATGATCTATGAGTTGTTTTCAAGGGCTCAAAATCCCCTTCTCCCCTTTCTCTCTTCCTCTTTCTTTTCTTTTATCCTCAAACATGCATGTCCTGAGCACATACTATACACTAAGCTAGATCCTGGGAACATAGAAATGACTAAGCTATTGTTTCTGACTTTAAGTAGCTCAGAGATCAAAGGTAGGGTGTCAGATACAAAATTACAGTGTGATAAATGACACAGAAAATATGCATGGGGTTTACCAAAGAGCAGAGAAGGAAACTCCATTATTCACGCATGGAAATCATGGGGTGGAGAGAGAGATGAATGAGTTGGATTTAAGCTGAGTCCCCAAGGAGGATTGGTAGTTCTCCCAGTGGAAATGAAAAGTCTAGCAAGGCACACAATTCTGAAAGCACCAAAATTAAAATTATAAAGGCAGAAAGAATCACAGGTAGTTAGGAGCTACTGGAGCAGACTGGTATGAGGGGTCCAAGTGGTGAGTTATCAGCACCTGAGAGCAGGAGTTATGTTTGTTTTGGTCACTAATCAATCCCCAGTGTCCACTGAGGTGCACACTGCATACTAGGCCTTCGATACATATTTGTTCACTAAAAGAATGGATGAAATACACAGAAAATTTCAAGCATGATCAGGTTTTGAGGTTTTTTTTATTTAAGACGATTCTTATGCAGATGGTCACATATAGTTGGAGAGCAAAGAGGGTTCTAAGATAGTAAGCAGAGGTGCCTAAAGGTGAGACCTGTCAAGAATTTGAACAACATAGGCAGGGGGAAGAGGGATAAGGAAAGACAGGTGAGAGCTAGTTAGGAAATTCAGAGATCTTGCAAGTTATTTGAATGGTGGGCAAGCAAGCAAGGAAAATTTCCAAGGACTCTCAGGTCATAGCCTCAAAATGATTTTATATTTTCTATGACATTCATAGCTATAGACATGGGAGAGTTCACTGAAAAATCTAAAATAACAGCCATTCAAGGCTGATGTTCACTTTATAGAGCATATCTTTGGAAAGCTCCTTATTCTATGATGTCAAAATGTAAAAAATTAACATACAGACATCCATTATTAAACATTATTTTTGCATGTGTGAATTACTGTTTAAAATACCAATTGCCTCAAACAGTTTGGTAAAGTGCCATTATCTATCAAAGCTGAACATATGAAGATCTCTATCAGCAACACATATCTCACAGAAAGGCATATGTTTACAGCAACTCTACTTGTAATAGTCCTAAACTGGAAATTGCCTGAATGTTAATCAACTGTAGAATAGATAAATTATGGTATACCCTTTAGCAAAGAGAATGAACTAAACTATAACCACGGGTAAAAAATATAGAAGGATTTCCTAAATATAATGTTCAATACTAATAATAATGTTGTTGGACCGGAAAGAAAACATTTTTTCCTGATTCCATTTACAGAGATTATAAAAACAGGTAAAACGAATCTGTAAAGTTGGAGGTCAAAATAGGAGGGTGATGGGGTGCCTGGGTGGCTCAATCTGTTAAGCATCTGCCTTCAGCTCAGGTCATGATCGCAGGGTCCTAGGATCAAGTCTCACGTGGGGCTCCCTGTTCCGCAGGGTGTCTGCTTCTCCCTCTCCCTCTGCCCTCCCCTGTTCATGCTCTCTCTCCCTTTCTCTCTCTCTTTAATAAAAAAAAAATTAGGGGTGTGTTAGTAGGGTAGACACCGGAGTGCTGGTGATGCCTTGTTTCTTGATCTGGGTTCTATTTACATGGGTGTGTTGTCTTTTCAAAAATCTATCAAGTACAGTCATAATTGGTGCTTTTCAATCAAAAGTTAAAAAACAATCTGGCTAAGTTCCTGCTAAATTGCATGTTTTTCCTATTTATAAATGTTTCAGAGAATTTAGTGTGTAGAGAATTAAGGGTGGAAAGCAATGGCATCTGGCAAAACTTGTGCAGAGAAATGAACACAAAATCTCCCCTGCACAACTCTGTCATCAGGCATCTCATTCTTAACTCACTGGATCTTTGCAGTTTCAAGTCCACTGCACCTTAACACACTAGAGCAACACCTGGGTTGAAGTCTGCCAAAGTAGGCAGTGGTTCAACAATATGTCCACCCAGGGGGCCTATCAGAGTGTCAAACTACTTAGGACTGAATATCAGAGCCTGAATTTCTAGTCCTTTTTCTTAGGGTGATAGGGTATGCCACTAATCCATTGCATTGAACAAAGACTGGAGATAGGAGCTGGGGAGTTTGAGGGAGGGCATGAGCTTCCAGGGAACCAGACATGGAAAAGGACCAGAACCCTGAGGGAAGACACCCTGTCTTTGCCCCCTGGGAATCCCCTTTGCTAAACAGGAGACAGATTTCCTTCCTTGGTGAGATTCTCTCAGTGAAGAGTGATCTCCCAACAGTTACACACTGAATACCTGAGATCTGAAGGTAAACACCAGCATATGGCAATCCTGTGAACCCCAGCCCCTGGCTCAGAGCAATCTGCTTTATTACGTGACCGCAATGCTATTTAGACTGCATGACTATGGGGGTAGTATACAGAACAAGAAGTCTCTTTCTGAGTAGTCTCTCACCTCAAAGAAGAACAGAATATTCAAAAGAGGGCCTAGAATTGGGCAGGTAAAAGACAATTGTTTTTTTCTTCAAGCTCCTTAACCAATGGAAGAATATGCATTGGTCTGATAAATTGGTTAACATGCTCAGAACAACATTATTTTGGGGGCTGATATGAATGATCTGTCATTCTCAGGCCCTACTAACCTTACCAGCCAGATCAAAGAAATGCACTACGTAGTGCTGGGAAAGGCTTGAGGGTTCACATCACCTTTCCTCTCAGCTGCTGACTTCTGTGTCCTTTGTCACGGAGAAAGTAAAGGCCATCAGAAAATGTCTTCAACTTTCTCCACCACATGTACCCTTTATTAGCATTAGCATCTCTACCAATATGCTTCACTCTTTCTTCTCTTATTGATGAACTGCTCCTGCTTCTGTCTGAGATTAGCCTATCTCTGAACTAGGACAGGGTCAACACACTTTTTAAATAAAGGACTTTTTAAATAAAGGGGACTGAGGTCCAGGCATTTCAGGGGGTAGCAAACATGTATGTGTCCATTGGTCCCTAGGGGAGCAGAGGATGCAGGGAGAAGTATGTGACTCAGAAGGCAAAGGTGAAATCACCTATTTCCTTGGCACATTAAAGGGAGTGCCTCTCCAGGGAGCAGGGAAAGATAATCCTTAGGGTATAGAGTGGTTGGAAAGTCAAGCTCCATAACAAAAAGTATGACTGTTGTATATTTGCAAGAGATACCATATTTTTAGTCCTACCACAGAGAGAAAAATTGAAGGACAGTGTTCTCCCCTGTCAATCTTCTAAAGGAGTCACTTGTCTTAAAGAATAAATAAAAAGTTCAAATTCAAGTTGTAAGAAAGAAAGCATGCAAATCTGGAATAATTTATTTAGGAAAGTTCAAGTTCTAGTTCTGATAATTTTTAAAATTGATCCAAGGGATTTCTCAGAAATCTATGATATTGCTATAATGGAGCAACTTCCTTCAGATTTTTTTGCCTTCTCTGCATGCCCCATAAAGAAATAACCCCCTTCTCCCATGCCTCATGCCCTCTCATCTTGCTTTATTCTTTCACACAGATCTCCATCTGACCTACAATATATTTCCTTCATAATTGTGACTCATCTGTTTATTTCTACTAGAATGCTGGCTCTCAGCATTCTAGAACGCTGTATCCCTAATACTGGAATTGTGGATGGTATAGAGAAGGCAACTAACAAATATGTGTTGAATGAATGAATGAGCCAGAATCCCTTTGTAAATAATTTCTTCTGGAGACATTCAAGTTTCAAAGCAGCTAGCTCATGTTTCTGTCAGGCTTTCTACATAATGAGGGAGGCTGTATCCTTTGGTGTTGGCACTACACAAAGCATCATGTACATTGGCCCCAGAGATTAAATAAAAGGTGTGATGTTATGAGACAATACTGACAATTAAAAGGAGGGAAAGTAAGTTTTCAGAGTAAAATGGTGTTTGCAAATCTTAACCTTCTGGCTGAGCAATTTCAGTGGGGGGAAAAAAATACCCTAGCGGGAAGGCAGGAAAAGCAAAATGTATTCTGTAACTTCATTAATTATACCAGAAACATCAAATGTCTACAGATGCAGTCCTGATGCAGAATATTACAGGGCTCAGACATCAAAATCCCTAAAGAAAATTAGTGGGTAGGAGTGCACAGAGAGGAAGAAATTGAATATGTTTTAAACATAACTGCACAAAGGTTTAATGCAGTATAAGATATGTAGATTGGCTTATAATATAAAGTCTATATTCCCTCTTAGTAAAAGCTTCCCTGAAAGTCACTGTCATTTATTGAATGTTTTTGAGAGTTAATGAATCTCCCAAATTGGTGATTTTTAAAACTGAATATGGTTGCATTTGGGGAAAGATATTTTAAAAATATTTTGCAAATCATTACTATTTATTTATCCATGTTCATTCATTCATCCATCCAACCATCCATCCATATACTGAGAAATGAAGCATATACAACTCACAGATTACCAACAGTATACCAGAATGAGAACTTTTGCTAGGCAAGTATAATGCTGTCACACTGAATGTTTCATAAAACTGAAGTCTCAACAAACATCAAAGTAAGTCACACTATAGAAGCAAATGGATGACTTGGTTCTCAAAGAAGGAAAATAGACTAGGTCTGTAACACAGTCTTGGAGAGTTTCTGAAGACCTCACACTGTTAAAACTGGTTGGCATTTCATTCATTCCTTTGTAAGAATTAAGGCTGATGTCATGTAAATGTTGGAAATAAGGCTCTATCACAATCACTAAAGAATGAGAGATCAGATCATTACTTCTGGTGTAGCTCAGAGAACTATCAGACCACTGAGTGTTAAAAACTTATAGACCATAATGATGACTGACTTGACATGACCCCATAGTTGTGATCCTTGACACGAGAAGTTCTAAAAGGGCACAGATATGACATAGACTTAAAAGTATTCTTTGATTCATATTCTTAACTCTTGAAGCTAAGGTTTGAAGGGTAAGGATCATCATTACTATCCTGTGAATTGTAAACATGAAAAAAGAAAGCCCTTCTTTTGATATATTCATTTCAGTGTTCTGATTTTCATGGCAGTTGGACTATTCCAGAGAAAGTCTCAAAGTGGAGTACAGGGGTCCTAGAAATTGCTGGTTTCTTGTTTGATAGATCTTGCTCTATTCTAGTTATTTCTGGATGTATCTGAAAGGCCTGCTATGCTAGTAAATTAGCAAGTCCTTAATGGAGAGGCCTTGTCTAATTTATTATTCTAGTCCACAACTGAATAAATGTTACTTATTATCATTTTTTGAAATTTTTGTTTCAAAATTGTTTCATTTCTTCTCATATTCTTTGAGCAGCTACCATGTGTATGGTGGTGGGCTAAGGGTTGCTCGGGGTAAAAGAAGTTAATAAGGTGCTAAGGATGTCTGGTCTCAAGGAGAGGGTTGAGAAGGAGATGGGGTCAGAAGTGGTTTGCGATGAGGTTAAGAGAGAATGTGTGAGGACAAGATATTTAGGAAGTAAAAACTGGTGTCACTTACATTTTCTTCTGCAAAGAAATTATATCAAATGCCTTATGCCTAATGAAAAATCTCCATAATTCTTAGTAGGGGCCATTATTTGGAAAAGTTTGAATTATACTTCTACTTAGCAGCTGAATTATTTTTAGATGTAATTTTAACACATGTTAAATATGACAAAAACTCAATCTTTTGCGGGCATCAGTACAATGTCACAAGGATTCAGAGAGAGGTGACAAAGACCAGAAATCTCTATCCACCATACCTTGGCCACTTCTTCTTGGAAAGCCACGAGATTCAAATGGGAGATGTTAACCAAGTCAGGCCCATACACCACTGTTATCATGCGATGCTCCAGGCGCCCGATGTTCCCCACATCCAAAAGTTCACGTAACTTGGGGTCCTGGATAATAAACATTGAAAAAAGTTAGCCTGTAACTAGAGATTCCAACATGGTAGCATAGTTTCAAAACTATGAAGTCCCAAACTCCATCATGGCCCAGAGAGGTCAAGCAACTTGCTGAAAGGTTGTGGAGAGAGAATTTCTTACCCAAGAGTTATGGTCCTCATGGCATTATATGAAGTGAAATGAGTGAGACCAAGAAAGACAAATATTGCGTGTAGAATCTAAAAAAAAGGTGAACTCAGAGAAACAAGAGAGTAGAGTGCTGAATACCAGGGGCAGGAGGTATGGGGAAAATGAGATTTTGCTCAAAGAGTACAAATTTCCGGATATAAGATGAATAAGTTCTGAGGAACTAATAATGTACAGCATGGGGATTAGGGTTGATAATACTGTGTTATATACTAGAAAGATACTAACAGTGTAGATCTTCAGTGTTCTCACCACAAAAGCGAAGTGGTAATTATGTGATGTGAGGGAGGTGTTAGCTAATGCTGTGGTGGCAATCATCTTGCAATATATGCAGGCATCAAATCATCATGTTGTACATCTTAAGCTTACACAATGTGATATGGTAATTATACCTCAGTAAACCTGGAAAAAAATAAGAATTATGGTCCTTAGTCAACAGTTCTTTCTGTCATACATCCTTTAGTAGCATATTTTTATGTGCCATAATTCTCTCTTTATTTCCTCTAATCATCCCACATGTCACATACTGAAATACAAAATCTCATCTCTCTCCTCAATTCATGACACATTAAGACGAAGAAGGTGATTCTTGTAGAAACAAAACATGGTAATGCTATCTAGGGCTGAGGCAGAAACATGGCTGAGAGTCACAGCTTGGACCTTCTCCAGCATGGATTTCCATTGTATAGAAATAGGCTGTTAGACTGGGCAAAATGGTGGCACCTGTCATGAATATGTTCATTTCAATTCCATCCTCAGAATATACTAGGATTTGTACACAGAGAACGTCTGCAGTCTTTTCGGAGCAAGTTCCCTTCCTTGGCGTACCATAAGTGAGGATCCCTTGGAGATTTAGTCCTGCTGGGAAATGGAACCTTCTGAACCTCCCAAAATGAAAGTAAAACCTAAAATAGGACTCATTCACCTTGGCTGAATTCATTTTCCTCTCATAGGAAATGAGAGGTCCTTGCAGAAAATTAACATCAAATCAATCACTTAGCAAATCTGCAGCCAGCTTCTGAGCAAGGAATAAATTTGTATTCTTATTTATTTAGCTAAATGCTGGGCCAGTGGGGCCTGGTTAATTTTGATCTCCTTTTTGAGGTTTTTATTTACAGCATTCTTACAAAGAAAAAGTGGACTTAAAGAAAATAAGAAAATAAACAAAAGTTTCCCAGCTAAATTATTTTATTCAGTGACATTAATTCTTTCTTAGTTAATAAAACTTTCTCTTCTGTTTGTGTAAAGGGGAACATTTTCAGGTAAGTTATGAAGAGAGAAAAATCCATCTCAAATGTGTGCCGAATATAACTAGAACTTAACTCTACTAACAAGTTGGGAACTTATCAAGTACATTAGCCCTCCTAGAAAGATCAAATGCTATCACAAGAACATCAATTTGCATGACCTAGAAAAGGAGAGGAATAGAGAAAAAATCTTATTAAGTAAACAATAACAAGAAAGGGAAATTTTAGCATTCTAGCATTAATGAAAGATTAGAGGAAAAGTTTCAGGAAGAATGGACTTTTTGTGAAGGCTAATAAAGAATGATTCTAGCTGTTCTGTGATATGGTTAATTACATTCTGATTTTTTAAAATTTTTATTTATTTTTAAATTCAAGTATAATTAACATATAGTATTATATTAGTTTCAGGTGTACAATACAATGATGAAACAGTTCTGTACATTTCTTAGTGCTCATCACTATAATTGTACGTAATCCACTTCACTTATTTCACTCATCCCCCCCACCTACCTCCCTGCTGGCTACCACCCGCTTGTTCTCTGTATTTCAGAGTCTGTTTTTTTGTGTTTGTCATTTTTTTTGCTTTGTTAATTTGCATCATAATTTTTGAACACGTTTGAGGCAAAGGTTAGAAAAGAAAATGATCAGTACTTTTAATTTTTTTTGTATACTTGGAAGAGAAAGGTAATTCTCAGAAACCATCTTAAACTTATAAATGACAAGGTTTGAATCAATGATTATAGAGTCTATCTGCAATATTGTGATTTATAAGAAAAATAAATTCGGTCATTCAGATGACCAAAATATATTTTTCATATGTATTTGGTCTTCATCTGAAGTTCCTGGCTCAGAGTCCCTAAAACCAGAACATTTACTGTTCTGTCCGTATTACTTTACTGACTAATTCTCATGTCTTTTTAAAACACATTTTGTGCACCTATTATATAGAGATTGATTAAAGAGTGCCACCTCTCAGAACTGCATGGACTAGGGGTGGGAGTCAAGGGGTTCCCTTGAGTTGTCTTTGAGCTATAGGAATGTAGAGAGCACCTAGAGAAGGTGCCAGAACAGAAAATAATTCTGGGGATGCTTGGGTGGCTTAGCAGGTTAAGTGTCTGCTTTAGGCTCAGGTCATGATCTCAGAGTCCTGGGATCAAGCCCTGTATCTGGCTTTCTGCTCAGCGGGAAGTCTGGCTCTCCCTCTACCTCTTACTCATGCTCTTTCTCTGAAATAAGTAAATAAATAAAATCTTTAAAAAAAAGAAAATAATTCTGGAAAAAGACAATATTGTTAGGTATGGTCAACAGGAATTTCTAAGATGATCAAATCTTTGCGACATCTCTATAAAAGTTTCCCGCTAATGGCTGTTTATATGTAATTTTAAAAACAATGGATTTTTATGTAATTAGAAGTGTGGAATGAAGTATTTGGAGGTAATGTCTGGGATTGGGATCATAAGGCAGACTAGCAAAATGATGGTGCTAATGATTGAATCTGAGGAACAGATATCTGAGAAATCATTCTGTAAGTCTCTCTATATCTGAGATGGTTGTACAATAAATAATAAAAAGGATATTGAGCATGAACTGCAGGTACAGTAAGATTTGAGAAATATTTTTTTCAATAGAAACCACAATATTTTAAAGTAAATAGAGAAATTGTTTAAACTATATAGTAAATAAGTTCCTTACTAATGTCCTTTTTTGGTATCGATCATATGAATATTTATATTCCTATATATATTCCTATATTCCAGAGAAATAAATATTATGTATTTATTTATATTTATATTGTGTGAGGAAAGGAGGGGCAGAAGGTGAGAGAGAATCCCAAGTAGGGCTCAATCTCAGGTCCTGAGATTGTGACCTGAGCTGAAATCAAGAGTCAGATGCTCAACTGACTGAGCCACCCAGGTGCCTCTATCTGAGATTTTCTTACTGACTGAACCTCCTGACCAGTTTTCAGAGAAGTACTTACCTACTCAGGTTACTACCAGACTCAAACACATTTCCTGGTTGCTTCTATTGGTATATATTCCTTGACAATTTTTTTAAAGGTTTTATTTATTTATTTGATACAGAGAGAGAGAACACAAGAAAGAGAGAACACAAGTAGGGGGAGTGGCAGGCAGAGGAAGAGGGAGAAGCAGGCTCTCTACTGAGCAGGGAGCTTGATGCTGGGCTTGATCTCAGGACCCTGGGAGCATGACCTGAGCCAAAGGCAGACACTTCACGACTAAGCCACCCGGGTGCCCCCCCTTGAAATTTTTAAAAAGAAAACAAGATATCCTTATAATTCTGTAAAAATGTTCAATTTCTCTGTTGAAGAACACTAAAGAATATAGCTCAGAAAAAAAATAATAGGAGAGATGAACTTGGAATTTCATATTTTCACTAAACTGTCACTCAAGGCCTGCTTTCTCCTGAGAATATCCTAGATATGTCTCCATGGTGAGAATTAACCAGACCAGCTACGAATTTTGGCAGCTATTATTTAACTGCACTATGCAAGTTAAGTCCTAGATCACTTCCATTCCTCTAAGAGTTACAAAATTGAGGCTGACTGAATAAGCTCACTTTTGTTCAATCATCAGGATTCATGATTAAATTACTTCATGTCTGTTGCAAAGAAAGTTGCTTAAGTTAATAATTCTCATTTCCACATAATAGACCACTGAAGAAAGTAAAGACCATTCTATACCTGAGAAACAAGGGCTCCATTACCGCATGTATTACTATAATTTTATCATTTAAAATATTAGAAATTAATGGAAGGGATAAACACAAGCCAAAGGATGATTTTTCAAAGAGTTAAAAAGCCAATTTTAACCTTTATTCCTTAATATGGCTTTTAAAGAAGAGCTATTTCATTTCTATGTTTGATATCCACAAAATAAAATAACTTTTAAAGACCTGTACATTTCAATTTTTTTAAAAAGATTTTATTTATTTATTTGACAGAGAGATCACAAGTAGGCTGAGAGGCAGGCAGAGAGAGAGGAGGAAGCAGGCTCCCTGCTAAGCAGGGAGCCCGATGTGGGCCTCGATCCCAGGACCCTGAGATCATGACCTGAGCCGAAAGCAGAGGCTTTAACCCACTGAGCCACCCAGGTGCCCAGGACATTTCAATTTTGACACCAGAAAAATTTTGGTGCAGAAAATAAACCTTACTTGTCCCCATGAAATACATCTTTATTGGATTTTAGGCTTATGGAACAATTTCTATATTAGGTTAGTTTTATTCTCAGCATTCAACCTGAATTACAATTATATGGATGTAACTTCATTTTCCATATAATGGATCAGGTATATTAAAATCTTTCTATTAATATTCAGTAAAATAGTCAGAAATAATGTGATAGATTCCTTGTCCCCCTTAAGGGACCTTAGGAAAGTAAGGCCAAACTTTTTTGACATAAAGCTACCTTTTCTTTGAAGGCAGACCAAACTCTTTTTATGCTTTATTCAAGTTTTGTTGAAGAGGAAATATATTAACTTATATCCAGGATGGTTCTCTATCAAGCTCTTGAATTTAATATTTGCATCTCAAAAAATAAAGATAGATTAACAAATTCCCTTGGAATCAATACTTATTGTACTTTTAATTTTAAGTTTCTCTCTCCCAGATATTTGCAAATGACATGTTTGATAAAGGGTTAGTATCCAAAATGTATAAAGAACTTATAAAACTCAACATCCCCCAAATGAATAATCCAATTAAAAAATGGACAGAAAACATGAATAGAAATTTTTCTAAAGAAGACATACAGATAGCCAAGGGACACATGCAAAGGTGCTTAACATCACTCATCATCACAGAAATGCAAATCAAAACTACAAGGATATATCACCTCACACCCATCAGAATGACTAAACTTAACAACATAAGAAACAACTGGTGTTGGCAAAGATGTGGAGAAAAGGGAACAGTTTTGCATTGCTGGTGGGAATGCCAACTAGTGCAGCCACTCTGGAAAACAGTATGGAGGTTCCTCAAAAAGTTAAGAGTAAAACTACCCTATGATCCAGCAATTGCAATACTAGGTATTTGCTAAAGAATAAAAAAAGCACTAATTCAAAGGGATACATGCACCCTAACGTTTATAACAGCACTGTTTACAATAGCCAAATTATGGAAACAGCCCAAGCATCCATCACTTGATGAATGGATAAAGGTGATGTGGTATAAACATACACAATGGAATATTACTCAACCATACAAAAGAATGAAATTTTGCCATTCGTAATGACATGAATAGAGCTAGAGAGTATAATGCTAAGTGAAATAAGTCAGTTAGAAAAAGACAAATATCATATAATTTCAATCAAAACAAATGATCAAAAGGGGAAAAAAGGAGAGAGGCAAACCAAGAATTAGACTCTGATGTATAGAGAACAAACTGATGGTTACCAGAGGGGAGGTGAGGGGAAAATGGGTTAAATAGGTGATGGGGATTAAGGAGGGCACCTGGCATGATGAGCAGTGGTGGAAGTGCTGAATCACTATATTACACACCTGAAACTAATATTATACTGTATGTTAACTAACTGGAATTTAAATAAAAACTTAAAAAAATAAAACAGAAGTTTCTCTCTCTTTTTAATGAATGTAATGAGGAATGCCATTCTCTTCAGGATGTACTAGTAGCTTTGGCAGCTGACATAGCCAGCAAGCCTCTTTAGATAAAACACTATCCTCTTGGGGCTCCTGGGTGGCTCAGTGGGTAAAAGCCTCTGCCTTCGGCTCAGGTCATGATCTCAGGGTCCTGGGATCAAGCCCCACATTGGGCTCCCTGCTCTTCGGGGAGCCTGCTTCCTCCTCTCTCTTGGCCTGCCTCTCTGCCTACTTGTAATCTCTCTCTCTCTGTCAAATAAATAAATAAAAATCTTTAAAAAAAAACCACTCTCCTCTTTCATGAACCACAACTCTGAAATACAGTGCTGTGAACATTCTCTTATGCAGAAAAGAAGATTTGGAGGATGTTGTTTAGGCATTTTTCCTATAAGTGAAAGGTGAAGGAGGCTTGAATATTTTTCAGCAATTCCTTTAGATAGAGGGAGCAAGGGGAAAATACACCGACTATGACAAAGAAAGTGACTATGGGCAAATACTAGAAAGAAAACAAAGAGCAGTTAGGGTGCTGTCCTTCAGATTTCACAGTGGTATTGTCATAAGATCATTTATGTTTGTTTTGGAGAGCATGGTGATGAATGTGTAAAGACAGCCTCCATTCCACTCATGGGGAGCCTCAGTGTACAAATAAATCTGCTGATGGAAAAAAGAAAATAGAGTTAGCCTGCCTGTGCATCTCCATCCAAAATGAAGTAGTTCGAAGATGCCAGGCATGAATTGATTGAGCCAAAATTAACATGCTATTCAAATCTAAAATTAAAAAAAAGTTTGGAAAAAAATAAAAGCAACCATCCCCTTGAGGGGAAAAATATTCCCCTTGAGTATGGACATATCCATGTGGCTGAAAGTTTGGTTATCCTTGGGAATGGCCACAGAGACAATATAAAATTAAAGGAGAATGTCCAAATAGCATTTTAGTGAATAATTAAAAATTCAACTGTTTGATGTTTTTCTCCTCTCCATAAAAAAGATAAGAGTGTGGTTTCATGTATTTTCAAAAGCTAGAAAGAAAAGAAAGAGAAAGGAGGTGCTAGAGGCATTCAGGTGGCTGACACTCAGAAGTAGCAGAAAAAGGGAATTAAAATAAAGTGCTCAGGCATCTGGGAACAAGTGAGTTGGTCCCAGAATGTGGATGTTCAAGGGACATTGGCCAGAACTGGACAAATGCTGTTTCAAGAAGTTGTATTATCTGAGCCTGGTTGCAACACACCTGCTTGGCTAATAGGATGTTTGTCTTGATACACCAGAAGCAGATGTGAGTGAACAATCTGGAGGCAAGTAAGTTAATTTGGAGGTGATAACGGGAAGGGCAATGAGGGAGTGGGAAAGTGAGATGGGAGGAGAGAAGGCCAATAAACAGTGTGTTAATGGGAGGTTTACCACTTTGAGCAACTGAGGCTCAATCCATCCAGGGCCACTCCAAGAGAATGTGAAGAACACACCTGAGAATGTTCCCCAAGGAGCCTGGAAACTAGAATAGCGAACTGTTAAGTCCCACCTATCATTGGTGGACAGTGTCTCCTGGGGTGCTAAGTCTCTTGCATTATGGTCAGAAAGTATTCTCAGGACTCTATGGGAACCCTGCAGGTCACCTCTGGGGCGGGAAACCAGTGCCCTGAAAATGTCTGTTACACTGTTCAAATAGTGATGGGAAGAAATAAGAAAATGTCATCCTGATTTTGATTAATCTTCATCTATTCTATGGGATCTGCTTATGAAAGAATTTCATCCAAGCAAATAGACAAATTCCTAACTACTCAGTTCTCTATAAAAATAATAAATATAATGGCAATAGTTTCTTCTAATTAGTAACATAGTTATGTGTCAAGCACCCACTCTCGCTGTTCTTTATTTTCCCCTTCATTTAATCAAGAAATTAACACGGAGAAGTAGCTACTTTTCCCCCCAATTTGCAAATGAGAACTCTGAGGCTTAGGGGGGTAATTTGTCCAGTTTTATAAAATGGGGGGAAGGGAGATTTGATTCCAAGTACATCTGATGGTAAAGTCTCAGCTTTCTCATATCATATCATGTTAAAAAGTGTAGCCAACTGGATGGAGTTTATATAAAAATAGTGCAAACAGTTCAAGTGGCAGAAGAAACCTCAGTAAATCCCCATTCAGTCAAGTCATCCCCTGTAGAGATATTTTAGACAGCTCATAAAAATACAAAATAACCCAAATGTGAAATGAAAATAGGAAAGCAATAGGGTCTAATGACACGGCTTATCTTCCTGGGAAAAAACGGAAGCTGAATGGCCAAGTTCATTCATTGTTTGTATAATCATCCTTACTGAAAGTTAAAGTGCATGAAATACATAGCAGATTCCTTCCTTCCTTCCTTCCTTCCTTCCTTCCTTCCTTCCTTCCTTCCTTCCTTCC
>LNAC01002023.1:37336-49729 GCA_002007465.1 Ailurus styani
AAAAAAAACCACTCTCCTCTTTCATGAACCACAACTCTGAAATACAGTGCTGTGAACATTCTCTTATGCAGAAAAGAAGATTTGGAGGATGTTGTTTAGGCATTTTTCCTATAAGTGAAAGGTGAAGGAGGCTTGAATATTTTTCAGCAATTCCTTTAGATAGAGGGAGCAAGGGGAAAATACACCGACTATGACAAAGAAAGTGACTATGGGCAAATACTAGAAAGAAAACAAAGAGCAGTTAGGGTGCTGTCCTTCAGATTTCACAGTGGTATTGTCATAAGATCATTTATGTTTGTTTTGGAGAGCATGGTGATGAATGTGTAAAGACAGCCTCCATTCCACTCATGGGGAGCCTCAGTGTACAAATAAATCTGCTGATGGAAAAAAGAAAATAGAGTTAGCCTGCCTGTGCATCTCCATCCAAAATGAAGTAGTTCGAAGATGCCAGGCATGAATTGATTGAGCCAAAATTAACATGCTATTCAAATCTAAAATTAAAAAAAAGTTTGGAAAAAAATAAAAGCAACCATCCCCTTGAGGGGAAAAATATTCCCCTTGAGTATGGACATATCCATGTGGCTGAAAGTTTGGTTATCCTTGGGAATGGCCACAGAGACAATATAAAATTAAAGGAGAATGTCCAAATAGCATTTTAGTGAATAATTAAAAATTCAACTGTTTGATGTTTTTCTCCTCTCCATAAAAAAGATAAGAGTGTGGTTTCATGTATTTTCAAAAGCTAGAAAGAAAAGAAAGAGAAAGGAGGTGCTAGAGGCATTCAGGTGGCTGACACTCAGAAGTAGCAGAAAAAGGGAATTAAAATAAAGTGCTCAGGCATCTGGGAACAAGTGAGTTGGTCCCAGAATGTGGATGTTCAAGGGACATTGGCCAGAACTGGACAAATGCTGTTTCAAGAAGTTGTATTATCTGAGCCTGGTTGCAACACACCTGCTTGGCTAATAGGATGTTTGTCTTGATACACCAGAAGCAGATGTGAGTGAACAATCTGGAGGCAAGTAAGTTAATTTGGAGGTGATAACGGGAAGGGCAATGAGGGAGTGGGAAAGTGAGATGGGAGGAGAGAAGGCCAATAAACAGTGTGTTAATGGGAGGTTTACCACTTTGAGCAACTGAGGCTCAATCCATCCAGGGCCACTCCAAGAGAATGTGAAGAACACACCTGAGAATGTTCCCCAAGGAGCCTGGAAACTAGAATAGCGAACTGTTAAGTCCCACCTATCATTGGTGGACAGTGTCTCCTGGGGTGCTAAGTCTCTTGCATTATGGTCAGAAAGTATTCTCAGGACTCTATGGGAACCCTGCAGGTCACCTCTGGGGCGGGAAACCAGTGCCCTGAAAATGTCTGTTACACTGTTCAAATAGTGATGGGAAGAAATAAGAAAATGTCATCCTGATTTTGATTAATCTTCATCTATTCTATGGGATCTGCTTATGAAAGAATTTCATCCAAGCAAATAGACAAATTCCTAACTACTCAGTTCTCTATAAAAATAATAAATATAATGGCAATAGTTTCTTCTAATTAGTAACATAGTTATGTGTCAAGCACCCACTCTCGCTGTTCTTTATTTTCCCCTTCATTTAATCAAGAAATTAACACGGAGAAGTAGCTACTTTTCCCCCCAATTTGCAAATGAGAACTCTGAGGCTTAGGGGGGTAATTTGTCCAGTTTTATAAAATGGGGGGAAGGGAGATTTGATTCCAAGTACATCTGATGGTAAAGTCTCAGCTTTCTCATATCATATCATGTTAAAAAGTGTAGCCAACTGGATGGAGTTTATATAAAAATAGTGCAAACAGTTCAAGTGGCAGAAGAAACCTCAGTAAATCCCCATTCAGTCAAGTCATCCCCTGTAGAGATATTTTAGACAGCTCATAAAAATACAAAATAACCCAAATGTGAAATGAAAATAGGAAAGCAATAGGGTCTAATGACACGGCTTATCTTCCTGGGAAAAAACGGAAGCTGAATGGCCAAGTTCATTCATTGTTTGTATAATCATCCTTACTGAAAGTTAAAGTGCATGAAATACATAGCAGATTCCTTCCTTCCTTCCTTCCTTCCTTCCTTCCTTCCTTCCTTCCTTCCTTCCTTCCTTCCTTCCTTCCTTCCTCCCTTTAATAAAAATTCAGTGGGAATAGTTAGCTTCTTCCTCTAAATCTAGTCAGTATTTGTCAAACTTAAAAATTCTAAAATATAGAAAGGTTGTCACTCATGATTCAAACTATCAGTCTTCTCTGACACATGCCTCCACCTAACCGTCAGCAAAATTCATATGCACAGTCACTGCACTTCAGTGCCTAAAGATCCATGTGCCCCAAGGGGTCATGGTGTGTACAGAGCAGGCTATTGGACATCATCTGTCCCTTCCCTTTTAATTCTCTCACTGAGATGGTGAAACATGTTCTATTTTCCTTCAACTATCCGGGAGGAAACTGATGCTTCTAAGTAAGTCTCCATATTGCTGTGCCCAAGTTTTGGAAGAATAAAGATGCTTATTTGTTAAAAGAATTGCAGGTACATTTATTAAGTTCTCCCTGGTCTGTGCATCCTTTATAGGTGGTATATTCCCTCCCCGCCAGGTTTTATGGTGATGTCTGCCTTCTCACATAGTACTTGATATATGGTACCCCTTCGATGGTACCAAATGGGCTTCTGGAATCTCAGAACATAAGTTAAGATCGATCATAATAAAAAGAAAGGCCCAGCAATTCCTTAATAGGGACAAACAGAAACAATGCTCCCTTTGCAGTTTCTGGAAAATCCAAGTGTACCCTGAAGACTTTCAACACTTGGAAGGAGACTGTAGAAAATATATATGAACTGCCTGTTTGACTTGGAGTTTTGCTTCTGTCAATTAAAAGTAATGCAACCTCTTGTGGTTTCCTTAACCCTTCTATGCCTCAGTTTGTTCATCTGTGGGATGAGGATACTAGTAGTGTCCTGTTTAAAAAAAATATTTTATTTTTATTTATTTGAGAGAGAGAGAATGGGAGAGAGAGAGCACAAGATGGGGGAGAGTCAGAGGGAGAAGCTCAGCTACTCCCGCTGAGCAGGGAGCCCAGTGCGGCCTCGATCCTGGGACTCCAGGATCATGACCTGAGCCAAAGGGGGTCACTTAACCAACTGAGCCACCCAGGCGTTCTAGTAGTGTCCTCTTAAATAAAGTTTGTTATGGGAATAAATGATTAATTATATGTTAAGTGCTCAGGGCAGCATATAATTAGCTGTGACTACTTCAAAAATAAATCAGTAGCTTGAAAATGAAAGACAGTATGGGGGCACCTATTGAATAATCTCCGACAGGCATCAGAACATTTTACTATGTATATTTACATATATATTTATTTACTTTATGACTTATTGAGCAAGACATATATTTGTATTTAACATGTATACATGTATGGCTTGTGTATATTTAGCTGACTATATTCTAAACACATGCATTTTAATTTTTTATTTTCTTTAATTTACTTTTCCTTGGGGAGCATAATTCAAAGAGCACTAGAGGACAAGTCATTTCTAGAACTTTTATGTGTCTGGCTCCTACATTTAACTAGTTTTGACAATTAGGCAACTTGTTTTTGCTGCTTCAGGTTGCTTTCCACATAATATGGGTGGTAGTCATGCCTGTTCACCTTAAAGCATTAGAGTGGTAAACCAAATAATGTCTGCAAACTGTAGTGTGCCATGTAGGACAGAAACAGCTCCTATATTCTGTGGTAACTGGCGTGATGAACTTAAGTGCAACATGGAAAGTTGCAGTGAACAATTATGAGCTCTTTATCTCCTCCTTTTTACAATTATAAAGGGTTGTAGGGGTTTAAAGAGAGAAATTTTCCTTTCAATTCACTATAAATAACTGAAGGAGTCTGATGTAAATGTGTAATTTATCTGTGTCTAAATACAGATGTGACTATATGTTTGCTAAAGGCTTTAAAAATATTTTGAGATAAAATAGGATTTGATTTTCAGATAGATCTTACTGTTTTATTTACATCTCTTTTCCTTTCCATGACTCTAGATAAATGAGTTAACTATATTCTATAATGCACAAAGATCAATAATGTAATTATTCCTTCAGAAACATAGGGATATAAAGCTCTTTACAATTCAAAGTCTGGAGGAGGTCTCATGTCTACTTTGTAAGAAATAACTAGTAGCATCTAAATAAGCCCCATCTTAAATATGCCTTTTTATGTGTGGGTTTCTCTTTGGAATAAGAAAATGTCTTCTAAAATTCTTTACTATCCATCCATCAAAATCATCCAACATTATACAGGAAGACCAAAATTGTCATTTCTAAGATCTCATCTTTCCATGAGAAAAAATTACCTTGAGAGTTTCACAAATGTGGTCTATTTTGGTAAAGTTAGGCAGGTTAATTAGATCTCCATGCCATTAACACCATCACTGAAATTTTGTCAGTGCAACTCTAAACAGGAATGAAAAGGGACTTCAATGAGTTCGAAGTTCTCTTAATTTTATAAAAACTGTGCAAAAATGCGTAAGTATTCCCAGGACATTATTAGTCATTTCTTTGCATTTTCACTTGTCAACCTACACTAATTTTTAGGCAATTGTTTTTATCATTGCTCTCAAATATCATTTATCATCTTTTTACCCGTTTTCCCCCTCTTACACTTCTCAGCCATCTTTTCTCTCCCCTAACGAAGTTTTTCCTAGGGGATTTTGTAAATCTTTTGGAACCTGGCAAATCAGATGTTTTTATATCAACCTACGAAGACAACATTTAATGCATGGAGTGTTTCAGATAGAGTTGTAATGTTGCCTAGTTTCCTAATCTTGAGAACGCAAATCATGCTATCATCCAGGACTAACTCAAATTATTCCACTCCTTGAGTTCTCTAATTCACTAAAATATTTGCTTTTTGATCAAAACAAACACTGTCTTAGGTACTCAAGAAACAGAACAGTATATGAAGTGGGAGTAAGAGGATTTCATATACTTTTCCTTTTTTCTCTTCAGTGATTCCTACTCAATATAGCTTAGAAGATATTGGAAGATTGTTTCACAGTTTCATTTCTATCTAGAGATTTCCTAACTTTGTTGAGTAATTTCAACAATTAAGTACAAAAAAATGGATTGCATTGAACCGTGAACAGGGTGCTTCTTATGGTTTCCTGGTACACATTTAAGGCTTTCAACAGAAAAAAAAAATCAACAAAAACCAAAAACACAAAGAAACAAATAACAAGAACAAAAACCCCATAGACCTGAATTTTAGCATTTACTGATTTTCATGGTGTAAATACTCCCACCATACCCAGATTCAAGCTATTCAATGACATCACTGAATTGGAAAGTGGAAAGAGATGTGTTGTAGCATGCTATTATATAGGATTTCACTCTATAGATACAAGAGGTATAAACAGCCTCTTGAGGTTATGCTATAGCGGTAAAATATATCATATTTAGAAAGTGATGAGTTCTGAATACTTATTGCCTTTATTTTGAGATATAATTTTAGTTGTAAATTTGTATTACTTGATTTATAATAATGGCTGTGTTTAAAAACAGTAGCATATGTACCCCAAATTTAGCAATTGATTATCATGAGCTAATAGGACCTGGCTCTAGCACATCACTGGTTGTATCCAGAGGTGGTCTGTAAAAGTTAAAACTTAGAAGAGAGGGGCGCCTGGGTGGCTCAGTCAGTTAAGTGGCTGCCTTTGGCTCAGGTCATGATCCCAGGCTCCTGGGATCGAGTCTTCCATCGGGCTCCCTGCTCAGTGGAGAGTCTGCTTCTCCCTTTTTCCCGTCCCTGCTCCTGGTCTCTCTTCTTTCTCACTCTCTCTCATGTGTGCACTCTTTCCCTCTCTAATAAGTAAATAAAAGATTTAAAAAAAAAAAAAGCTTAGAAGAGAGACTGCTATGCTACTGGGAAAAAAGGAAAGGTGTCAATTTAAACATCATGGCCCCAAATCTCTAAAGGCGTCATTTTTTCCATTTTAGGTACCTTAAGTTTTTCTTTTTTCTGGCAGAAACTTGCTTCCCAATTGCTTTATTGTCCCAGATCTCTCTCTTCAGGCATGATCTGAGATGTGAAAGAGGTCCCCCCCTCTGGGTATTCCAAGAAAGGTCTTGTTGGGAAGATTTCAGCTTCCTGGACTTCGTAACAATAGGGTTGGGTCCTGGACTATCATCTTCAAATACAAGACAGTCCAACTCAAAGGGAAGTGCAATAAGGGCATTTCACTTCAAGGTAAAATGACTTGCATGGCTTTCTCCTTGTTAGAGAATCTGTTGCTCTGGGGTCACTTTGCTATTGACTGATGTTCCTCTAAAGGCTCCTTTGTGTAAGAACATTCAAAGTTTTCCTAGTGTTTGTGGGGATCTGCCTCATGCTTTTTATTTATTCAGTGAACAAATGTTTATGAAGCATTTACTATTTACCTGGCATTATGGTATGATAGTAGATGAAGCTACAATGATAAACAAAACAGACACTATAAACCTTCATCATGCTTACAATCAGGTAAGGAAACAAAGCATTAATCAAAAAGTCTGTAAATAAATGTAACAGAGCTTAGGAGAACCTAATATAATTAATGGAATAAGGGGGGGCTTCCCTAAAAAAGTATTAGATGAACTGAGATTTGAAAAATGGGGAAGAGTCTTAATCATGTGAAGGAGGATTAAGAAACACTTCAGACAGGGCAATAGCACATGCAAATGCCGGGTGGTAGGAGAAAGAGCAGCAAAGTTCAAAGCAAGTAAGAGCCTGGATGCAATGAACCTGAGATAGATAGGGGACCAGACTATATTAGGAAGTATGGTCTGTTCTTGTTAAGGAGTTCTAAACCCTTGAGCAAGAGGGAGCAATGGTTTAAAGCAGGGAAGGACAGGATGGCATTTGCTTGAATGTGGAAAAGGATTGGTGGGTAGGCACCTGTAGCATTTGAAGAGGGAAGGACTGGCTGGTAGTATGGTGGTGCAGCTAGACAGAGTTGAAAAGCTGAAATCAACTTGAAGTGCTATTGGACCATGTACTGGGGACGAAGAGATGGAGGTGTCAGTAATAGCTCCCAGATTCTGAACAACCAAGATGATGGTGTAGTCAGGAGAAACGGGGATGCCTGAAGGAGGGACGGGTTTAGGGGGAGTAGATAGAATGATAATGAGTTTGGGTTTTAATCCACTAATTCTGAGGCAACTTTGAGACTATTCCTACTCTTGATCATAAAGCTGATTGCAAAGGTCTTATCTACCAGGGAGTGGCCACAGAAAGCAAAGCCTCTGATTTTAGTTTTATTCTGGATAGGATGCAAAATACAGCGAAAACCACTTGCCGAGCAAGATGTCAAGTAGATTTGTTACGCTTCCTCCTCTTCCATGGATTTCAGGTCATTGTTCTTTAATCCCTCATGTATTTTTTCTCGTATTTCCATGTTAAAGTCATTTTATATTTATCAAAGTGCAGCTAAAGGAAGCCAAATGAAGTATATACATTTAAAGAGCAGCCTTTGAAGGGAATTAATGAGAAGTGACACATTTTGGATAAGTTTTCACAGAAGATAGATACTAACACAGATTTCTGTGTATTGTTATATTCAGTAGTGGAAGGGGACACTTGAGTTATAAAGGCACTTTATCAAAAGCATTGATTTCTAAGGCTATTCTTTTTTATGAGGGTGGTTTTGAATAGTGATTTAGAACAAAAAAATGCATCATGAAATTGTAATCTATGAGAGGAGAGGTTTCTCTACATATAACAAAAGAACTATGAATCATTGCTTTCCTTATGAATTTAACTCCCTCGAATCCAAGTGATTTGCAAAATTTTCAAGTATTTTAGTACTGTTTTCAAGACAACATGTAAAACAAAAATCACTTAAGCATGTGGAATGGATTAAATAGTATATGCAGCTTTCTAAAGTGATGTTTATGAGGAATTTTAAAGAATAAGGTGTAATGCTTATAGTATGATACTAGCTGTAAAAGCAACACTGAACCCTTGTACATGTGGTATTAATTCTGTGAAACTGTAAGTATAGAGAGCAAAGTTTTCAAAGAAATAAAACAAAACTAGCAGGGCTTATTTCTGTATGGTGGAATGATAGGTGATTTTTTTTTCAGATAAAAGAAACTTCTGAATATGAAGATACTACATACTCATAAAAAATTCAAGTCATTTAGAAAAGTATAATGAAATGAAATTAACCCTGAATTCCACCAGCCAGAAGTAACCACTGAAAACATGTCAGAGAACAATTTTCCAGACCAGCACTGTCTAATAGAACTTTCTATGGTAATGGAACCATTTAATATCTATGCTGTTCAATATGATAAGCATTAGTCACATGTGTCTACTGAATATTTGAAAGGTGGCTAGTGCAGCTGAGGAACTGAATTTTTCATCTACTTAAATTTAAATTTAAATAGCTGCATGAGGTCAGTGGTGAGTTAAGTTCTAAACATTTTTAGTGTTTAGATAGTGAAGTTCTAATCATTTCTCTATACCCACACACACATTTTTATATAAATAGGCTCAACCACATATTTATTTGTAACTTCCACACTTATCAATAGTTTGACAAAATGTTTATAAACACAGGCATACATTCCTCTTTTGATTCTAGTGTTCCATTGTACGAATTTATTTAACACATCATTATATAATATAATTAATACACCTCGCATCATTGCACAGATATTATTATTATAAGCAATGTTTCAGTGATCATCTTTGTGAGCATATTATCATGTACTTCCATGTACTTGACTGATGATCTACTTCGGATAAATTCCCAGGCTTGGAATTGCAGGATCAAAGGTAATGCGTGGTATATATTGCCAGATGTTCAGTAAAAACGCTTTACTAGTTTTAGCCCCATAAAGAGGGTATAAGAACACAAATATAACAATTTTTTCATCTTTGGCAGTCTATTAAAAATAACATTTTATTATTTTTATTTGTGTTTAAAAATTACTAGTGGTGGTAAACATCTCTTCTTGTTTATTGGCATTTGCATGTTTTTTATAGTATAAACTATTAGGACATTTTTCTTTTTCTATTGATATACAAAAACACTTTGTCTTTACTGATGCTTTGCCTAGTAAATATCTTGTGATATTTTCTCCAAATGTGTCACTTGCTTTAACGTCTGTCGTGATGTATTTTTTTCCTCAGGAAATTTAAAATCTTTTTGTTATTTAAATCTATCAATATTTTACATTATTTTTTCTGATTTATTGTCATGTGTAAAAAGGTCTTCCTTATCCAACATTAGAGAAATGTATTTATACCTTTTTTATAAGAATGTATTTTTGTCTTCATCCTTTACGTACTTTTCAAATGGTTATAACGACCATGCACAATTTTTTAAAAAGCTTTTATTTATTTATTTGACAGAGAGAGAGCACAATTAGGAGGAGAGGCAGAGGGAGGGGGAGAAGTAGATTCCCCACTGAGCAGGGAGCCCCATGTGGGACTCCATCCCCCGACTCGGGGATCATGACCTGAGCCAAAGGCAGATGCTTAGCTGACTGAGCCACCCACTCTCCCCAAGACCATGCACTCTCAATACACTGTTGTAATATGGAGATAGACATTAAAAAGTACTTTAAAAAATAACTAAGACTCAAATTTGCTTTTAAATGGGAGTGCTAATAGTTTCTTTACAGTCTATGGGTAAGTATTAACAAATGCTTGATGTAACGAGAGAATCTTCTATTGAGTGAAGGTTATCTACCAGCACAGAAAGGAGACAGCCACTAGCTCAGGTCCTGAATTTCCCCTTGTGAGATTATTACAGTACTCACAAGTATGCTTAATAGGCACAGCTAATGTCCCTGAAGTCAGTATCCAAATGTACATTGTTAAATTTATTACTCTTAGAAGACCTGAATGGGCTCTGCAATAATCATATTCTAACACCCGAAGAAAAATGCCATAATTAATGGTGGCCATTGGTATCTCTTGACATAATTGCTGCTTTGGCTATGTGTATGGCACACAGCTCTATAATGCATAGGGAAGTTACAAATTCAGCATAGTGTTGGACAGTACTGGACAGTCCTTGAAGAGCCTTTAAGTGTCTTCCTTTCCTTTCTTTTTTTCTTTCTTTCTCTCTCTTTCTTTTTTTAAGATTTCATTTATTTATTTGCGAGAGAGAGCACAAGCAGGGGGAGCAGCAGAGGGAGAGGGAGAAGGAGCAAGGCTCAGGGTTTGATCCCAGGACTTTGGGATCATGACGTACTTCAAAGGCAGACGCTTAACCAACTGAGCTACCAAGGCACCCTCCCTTCTTTTTTCTTTTAGAGAAATAAAGAGATGCACATTTAGACATTTAATATTTGCAGTAGAGCCAACATTCACAGTTCCAAGCTCGATTGCCTTCTGGTTGAAAAGAAAGCAACAAGAATGGCCTTGTCCCCATGTAGCTGACATCTAGATCCATTCCTGTTTGACATGTATGTTAAGCCATATCATGTACAGGAGGTACACTTAAAGGTGATCATCCATTTAGGACCCAAACTTCTTCCTGGAAAGTCATTACAGCCAGTAACTTTCTCTAGACTGTCTCAGAAAATGCCCTTCATACAAACACCACAGGAAGTGTGGTGTTTCATTAATTAGGTTGGTAGTTTTGCTTTAGTGTAATCAAGCTCTGCTGGGGAAGTAGCTTAAAACACCTAGGGCACAGGGGAGGCTGTGGGAGTCAAATAAACTGGGACATGTGGCCTAGTCAGTAACTGGGGCAGAAAGGTCTGTGGTAACCTACAGATATGTGGAGTTTAGTGGGTCCATGATAACTCAAAGCACCTAAGGAACATTGGACATACAATGCCTCATGGATGTTTAAACTAGTGGGTAACGGGGCCTCCTGATGAAACATCTGGAATTGTTAGGTTATGGTAGAGAAGAGGCTGTTAGACAAATAAGGCCATGAGAGGTGGACATGCAACAGGGCACTGAACTGAAGAGAGACAACCAGCTCTCATTTATATACTGCTCTTTCCCTGCTTGCCTATCCAATGAATAGCAAAGATGACATCTTAAGGACTGCCTTCTTCAAAACTGCCTTTTGGATCTTTCTATCCTAGAGTCCCAGGAAAACTCTGAAGGTTTCCTTAAGTGAACTTCAGTATAAGAATTGATTCACTGATACGTCAATGAATATTTCAGAAACTTTACAAATATCATAAAAATACTTCTTTCATTTGTCTCTTTTCCATTCATTCATCAAGCTTTATGTTTTTATTTCCATTGTCTATGCTAGGGTAATGTCTATAAATGAGGCATAATCTTTGGCCTCAAAGTTTGAATGATCTGGTAGAGGAAAAACATACATAGACCATTTGAGTATAATGGGATGAGTGTTTGGGAAGAACTGAAAAAGGCCACCAAATTGTGTTTAGGCAATTAAAAAGGGTGAGCTATATAGCTGGTCGGTTTCTCAATGGAGGACACTTTGAGATGAGTATACCTCTTAAGAATTTGCAGACACAAGAATAGTGCAAAGGAAATTTTCCCAAAATACCCACAGAAACACTAGGACAGTTGATCAAGAGTTGTTTAGTATTTCCTGCATGTTCAGTCAGCACAACTTCGTCAACTGTATTTGGCCTATAAAATTTCTCTAGTCCATGTTACTCAGCCCTCTTGAAGAATTTGTTTCTACAAGCTCTGGAAGTAAGACACTTACGGAAATCATGTTTTCTGGGATTAAGGAATTCACAATTTTTTTACTATGAAAATAAAATCTTAACATTTCTATGTCTTCTAACATTTTAAGAGAGTCAGCACAGGCTGACAACTAGGTCACTTAATGTGAAAGAATTGACTACAGTGGAAACCTTTTTTGGTGATCCCTTTGTTAAAGACACTGATATACTCTTAGTTTTAATTTTATATATTTTTACACTAAGCCTTAACCTTATCAAAACCAAAGTATTTCCCAGTATTTTATAACTAAATTAAGAAAATAGACCCCAAAAGACCCGTTTTTGGCATATGTCTTTTCTTAACCTTGAAAACACAAGGGTTTTTAATTTTAAATACATTTTTACCTTCACATAGAGCTTGTCATACATACTTATATGGGTGCCAACCTCTATCCCACTTCTATATTTCATGCTTACACTACATAAATTAAACAAAAGTAAAAATTTAATGAAAAAAATTTTAGTAATATATAACCTCAATTGGTGTTTCTAGAAAGCCTGAAAAAAAATTATGACACATTTCCCATATGCTTATCATTTGATATTAATTTAATCTTTTCCTTTAAACTGACAAATTACTTACATTAAAATTTGCTTGCTTCAAATGAAACTTATTACCATTACCATAATGAAGTTGGACCCAAGACTCACACCATTAAATGAAAAAAAAAAAAA
>LNAC01002024.1:0-53386 GCA_002007465.1 Ailurus styani
CATGGGCATAATGTATCCATAACCATGAACTATAGACAGAGACCTACGTGTTAGAACATTAACTATACATTTTCACCTTTATGTTGATTTAGAAACTGAGACATATCAGTATAAGTATGCTAACTGTGCAGACTAAAACAGACTAGGATGGTACTGGACACTGTTCAGTCAAGGACTGTAGTATTTGGTGACTGGACAGGACACAGCCATATTGGACAATAACTTAAATAAAGATCAGAGTAGACAGTGTATTCAGTGTTATGGTAGTCAGTCAATGTGTAGGACTTGACAGTCTGGTACTGGTCAGTGTTGACAGTATTAAGGTGTTACTGACATGGATTAGGTTATCTGGTACTGGTCACGGAGTTTGTGGACATGTATCTCTGATTACTTATGAATAGTAATTACCAACACAGATGCTGTACTACATTACATTGAACTTTTTCAACCACTAGACATAACGAACGCCAATGGCATCAGACTAGTTTACAGAGGAAGCCCTGCGATAGCTGACGATGTTCCGGGGCACACTTCCGAGACGCTTCTTGACATCCACAGAGGCTAGTCCCTTGAAGTTGACATAGCCCACTGTGACAGCTGTACGTAACCAGTAACGGATGGCACTGTGCTTTGACATGCCTTCCGTGGGCCAGGCTTTGCCGGCCTTGACTCCCTCCTTGGCCAGCCGAAAATGCTGGACATATGCTTCAGACATGTACACTAATGTACTAATAACCACAATGCTGATGCCTAATGACAGCGGGGATATAACTGCGCCATGTCCGTCGGCATTCATAGCTATAGCCATACCACTGATGCCCTGCAGTACACGCCCCATGATGTAAAATATTACGGTAAGATATCCTACAACAAATGGCTTATTCAGCACGTATTGGGCCGTCACAGACTCTGGATAGTGCATGCTGTGAATGAACAATACAACTATGCCCAGATAGGGGGCATAGATCAACCATACCAGATGCCACCAGGCATAGGGGTATTTGTACCAATCCTGTCTCACTCCGCCGTATTGACCGAGGAAGAAGTTGATAAAACCGGAAACGGCTCGGACGGTGAGACAGATACGCTGTATGGGATAGTGGTACTGGAATTCCACCACCTCGTACGGAGATATATACGGGTGTACAGCCGACACGGTTCCCAGTGCAACCATGGACCCGAGGACCATTGGAAGCGTCTTTATATAACCCATCATGGAGCTAAAACTACTTCTAGCACTGTCGGCAGTGCCAGTATATTTGGAAGTTCCCAGAACCTTGTCCTGAAACATATACCAGAACCAAAGCGTTGCAGCAACAATTGAGTAGGCCAACATAAATGAAAGTTGTAATACGATCAGCCAGTAGTCAACGTCCATCCTCCATATCTCCAGGAGCCGTATCACAACCCAGTGGAAGGCTGCCAGAACAAGGCCAAGTGTGGATAATCCAAGTTCGTATGGAGAGAGATCATCTGCAGACAATGTGGTTATGCATGTGATGTCGATTCCTGCTGCAAAATAGCTCAGAACCAGCAGCCAGTAGTATCTGGTGACATTGTCTACGTCGTCTTCCAGAGCATATGTCCTTAGCAGCAGAACGTTTACGGTCATGGTAAGACATGCTGATACCATAGATATGCCTGCCGAGATTTGGGTGAAGAAACCTCTAGTAGCTGGCATATATTTCAGCATGGTGATCATTACAACAGTGGATATCGCCCCACAAACATGTAAGATCGCCATGGCATTACCACAAAAAGCGACGAAGATGGGAACGGCTTCGTTACTGTAGCCGAAACGCCGCATGGCAAAGGAGGAACCAATCATACACAGCTGGAATGGCATTGCATAGTTGAAGGATTTGGCGAACGTCGCCACCTTGGCAATAGTAGAGACCTTGGCAGCCATCTTGACGGTCCTTATGCTGCCACCCTTAGTTATACGATCGATTCGGTTGCATGAAGCAACGGGCCTCTGGCCAGAGTCAACAGACTCTATTCCACACCATAACTGAAATCTTCTTGATGAACATGCATAATTTGAAAAATCCTAAGTGGATCAGCAGACCTAGTGATGATACCTGCAGAATTCAATCCAAGTGTGGGATCCAGGGAATGTGCAGTAGAGTATAACTGTGATCCTACGGATTCCTCAGCCTTCCTTGCTTTAACAACGATGCCTCCAAACCACAAGTCACCAGAGGTGGATTCCTTTATGGAAGGCCGAGATTACTTGCGACACCCCCTATGGAAGGCCGTGATTCCATGCGACATCCCCATGGAAGGATGCATCGTAGTACCCAACATGGATTCCATCGTTGCAATAACCGGACCAGCTGTGATATCATGCATCGACGGTACAGGAAATGTACCAGTACATGGCTATATAATGATGGATGCTGAGGTAGCCGCGGTACAGTCTCGGCTAGGCAGTGTTTCCAATTGCATGCATGCATGGTCATTTCCAGCTGCATAACTACAATGCATTCCACGTATAGTGCATACATTCGCAGTAACAATTATATGATAGGTCTGTTCTACTTTATGCCTAGGTCCACTATGCCTGTTACTGCTGTGGCCTGGACCAGCAGTGCAATGCTGTGAAAGCGTAGACCCGTGTTAACATGCATGTACCAGCCTCACAACCAGTCAATGTGAACTAACCTAGATTGTATATGTGAACACTTCACATACTACTACATGGACAATGGAATATGTATGTCAACAATACACATGGTCATAATAATGCCAGGATATATAATCCGAATCATTGAGGATCATGCTCATGGGCATGATATCCATAATCATGAACTATAGACAGAGACACCTACGTGTCAGAACATTAACTATACATTTTTACCTTNCCTATACATTTTCACCTTTATGTTGACTTAGAACTTAAGACAGATCAGTATCACAATGCTAATTGTGCTGACTAAGACAGAGTAAGACAGACTAGGAAGGTATTGGACATTGCTGAGTCGTGTTAACTACTGGACATGCTGAAACAATAGCCTATGTAATATAACATATGTCTGCAACGATGACTATATACAAATGATTTCATTTCCATACTCGACTCAGACATATCTAGTTATCACGCTGCATGCTTTAATCTCGGTGCCGGGACCATCAGTCTGTGGGCCAGTATGCACTTTTTCCTTAACAGCAAGCCCTAGCCATAGCCCTAAGGTACAAAGCCATATTTTAAGGAACCAGCCTACTCAGCTGTTTGGAGTGTCACATGCATCCAGATTCCACACTCACTGGACATATGCCGCAGGGAATGCGTATAATTCTTGGGAGTAATACTTTTCCTAAGTCAATTGACAAGCTCCTTAATGGATGTTTTAGGTGCATATTAGCCCACTGGCCGGACCCATTAAGCCCAGAAATGCTAGATGTATTATGGTACAGGAAGAATAGGGCACCATAGCACTTAGGCAGGCAGACCTTGGGTGCTGAGGCGCAGTCTGCGGACTTCCTGTGGTTATCAAGCTCTTTGTATTCATAACCATTATTTAGAAATTCCTTGAGGTCATTTTAGGTATCCGTGAAGCACTTTGCTAGGTATCAATTGGTTATGTTATCAAAACATTTGTATGCAACTGGAGCTCGGGTGGCAAAAGTTTTCCATATCATTCTTAAGCTTCTGAATAGCTTGAATGTTCAGGTAGCATTTCTATACACAAATCCAACAATGTGGAGGTTGTTCTTAGGTGTATCTGCCCCAGGAATGTCTATGACAATTCAATATTGTAGTTCAATGTGATAGCTTCGAATTGTATACAATCTGGACAGTCTAGATAAGAACACCACAAGGCTTGTAATACATTTGCCTGTGCATTGCATGTATAACAGCACGTTGATTCCCCACCCTGTACATCAACCAGCCTAAGATAATCGCGGAAACCATACCCCGAAGTACTAGTCATACATCTATTGCATCCTATACCCCGAAGACCGATTATCTTTTCACTGACCCTGACCACAGCATTACTCCAAACATTAGCATCAATGATTATTACGTAGACATGTACACCGCCATTATGTATCTGCCATAATTTTTTGCTAGCAATTGCATGAAGTACTATAAGAGTATTCGGATGCCGGAGTACATGATACCCCGAAGCCGGATGTATTGGACAACCATATGATGGTGCATCCATGAAGGGGGACATCAAATGCAAGTGGTTCACAGGTATCTTAGCAAGTACATGCTAGTGAACTAGGTGTGTTAGCCTTCAGACTATGTGATAGCAGGCGGGAAAGTTTATCATGTGCAACATTAAATACCGTTGTCCCAAACTACATTGTGTGGACACCATCCAACAACTGTACCATGCAGGTATTTAAGGCAGTGCTATGGTCACTCCCTTGCATTGTCCCAGCCACAGTGATCGACATGGTAGGTGTGAGACTCCTGATCATCCAGTCGGGCAAGCAATACAGGAGAGTTCGCACAATGACAGAGTAATCCATGACCCAGTACATAATACATTCCAAGGGTACTCATAGTAGTTAAATTTCACATACATAAGGATTACTCCAAGAAACTGCCTACAGTACAAGACAGATATGCCTCCAGAGTTGAAACATATGTACCATCTGAATGCTCTCCGTCTATACATGTTCATGATGTCTCAGTTGATGTAGACGTTGCAACAGATCTAAAAGACTTAGTAGAAGAATCAGTAGAGGGTTCATTGTAAGAATGTGAGGTCCTGATTTTGGCCGTAGGCTCAGGGAGGCCAAGATGGCAACCCAGCTGTGCAAGCAGATCATGGATTATACTGAGATAACCGGAGTCCGACGCAGTCAACGAAGTGATGACAGGAGGAAGTTTATACTTAATGGTGGCCTCCCACTTGTCATCATTGAACACGAAGCCATACTTGAACGGACCGGAGGATACTGCATTATACAGTGTCCCTAGTCCAGTCTTTTGATTCAGACGACATATGTTCCAAGGCCTCAACCATACTGGGAAGGTTCCTCCACAATCACTGAGCATACATAGGAAAGGCCTCAGACTTTAGCTTATCCGTGTATGGATTCTCATCGATGATGCCATAGTACAGCGGATGTAGGACGTCGGTGAGGAAGGTGACTCCCCTAGACAATGATTTGCAGACAGACTTCAGGCCACCATACTTCTTGTCACAGATTCTATCCTTGACGATGCCGTTCAATATCATGTAAAATTAAGCCTTTCATTAGGTATATACTGAGCTCATATCCGGTTTCCGTGCAAAGCACGGTATGTTTGATGATATTGAACTCAGAGCCGCATACGATAGTCAAACTAGAAATGCTTTTGTATTTCATGATCAATCGGTATAATGCCGCCTATTTCATATTCGTAACGTATTTCGTCTCCATGCTTCACCCAACG
This sequence comes from Ailurus styani, assembly GCA_002007465.1. NCBI lineage: Eukaryota > Metazoa > Chordata > Mammalia > Carnivora > Ailuridae > Ailurus > Ailurus styani. The sequence continues at coordinate 5,396 of LNAC01002024.1, forward strand.
ACATGACTTCCCGCCAGGATTGCCTATCCTTTTGACTGGCAACGCGTTGGCAAAGAAGGCGGAACACTCGGTATTGTACAAGAACTTATATAAGATGCCCTTGTTTGCGTCATTTGGATGCAGCACTACACGTGTCATTAAAACATACACCCCCTTCTCCCCGATCCCTACAACTCGATTTACTCTGGAGAATTCGGGTGATTCCACCCAAACTGATGCATCCATTGTGCAGACATCATCTTCCGTTTTGTATCTCTGATATTTATTAACCTGTGAAATGCGTATTTTTTCGTTTTCCAGTCCCGCATTTTCAGTTTTGCAAGCGAACTCAAGGGTAATTTTATGGAAGGTGTTATATTCAGGTAGGATTAGGTGATACGTTATCTTTATGATCCATTTACCATCCAAGGATTCCATTGTTATGGTTGGTTGATAAGATGTATCAAGCATCGAGACCCCCGTTTCCGTTTCCAGGTACGGAATGACCAGAATAGTACCATACATTTTGAAACGTGTATTATACCTTACTTCCTGCCTCGTAATACCATTTGGCAAAACTATCCCTCTTTTGCAGTCGTGGAACATATTTTTAGAAACGTATCCAGCGTGTGGTTGCAGCAATTCCACATGTCCACTCCCATCGACATGTACGGTAACGCTTTTAACCCCAGCGCATTCCTCGCCATATTCCTCTTCTTGCATTTCTCTGCTCACCTGGTCATTGACATGACTATTATGCATAACTGCAGTGAGATGGCGTGTTTTTGTATCGTATACGAATAGATATACTGTATGAGTTCCTCCTTGTTTTCCTACAACTCTGGCTTGCTGGACAATACATTTTGATTCAGTTCCTAATAGAACATCATTGTAGCAAATGAATGTTGCATCCTTTGATCCACCAACATCACCTTTAAGTAGTACTTGCATGCCAGATGCTTTGAACCGCATGCAAACATCCTCCGGCTCAGCCTTGCCCGGCAGCTTTACTCTGTATACGACAGTGATATCGGTATAACCATTATTATTTCTTTGACGTGCAACCACATAGCTAGGCAGTTCTTCGGACAGTAGGTTGACACCACATTTCGATCGCAGCATCGGTGTGACAAGGGGCACTTTAATCTCTCCCAACACATAATAAACTCTACCTAATATACACCTTGGTCGTTCCATGGTACCAAATGGCATTACCTGTATGTTATACGACATGGCATTATCGTGTTGTACCACCTTTCCCGCCTGCACAGGATACAAGTGAGGTAACGGACATTGCATCTCGTAGCACAAGAAAAGACTGGCCGATTTAGTGGATGTGACAGGGGAGCTATATGACTCATAGACATCACTGACAAGCTGAAATTTAGATTTGTTCCGTTTCACATCTCGCCTGATTGAAATGATCAAACCCTGTATCTTGTTATACATAAAGGTGTATAGTACACCGGTATCGGATGTTTGTTGAACCGTTATCAAAAGTTGGGCTACGACACGATATGAGGTATTGTTTATTTTTAGCAACTTGTCTTGCATTATACCAGTATATTCCACACCATTACAATTCCTATCACGAGACTCTCCGTTACCCTTCACGATGAGATGACGACAATGGTCCAAAACTTCTTGATCCTCAACGATGTCTCTTGAGTGTAAATTCAATATGAAGGAGACTCTCTGTACTGTGGGGAATTCAGGCAGCTTGATATGGTAACACAACGTCAGGGTATGTGATGTACCATTTCCTAAAGCTACAGTAGTTTCCCTATCTTCTGCTAGAAGTGATACCCCTTCAGCATTTTGCAGGTATGTCCTGATTATCGGCTGATCTGCAAGAAATACATTTCCAAGGTGGTAACCATCCCACTGCGTCACTTTTAGCGATGCCAGTCGGGTTAGTTGTTGATCTGTCAATTGCAGTTGCAACGTTTTGTGTTTATAATCCAATTCTATGCTATACCCATCTGCATTCGCGCCGTTGCCTCTCCTTTCAACCGTTCCATCGGGCTCAGACAATGCCCGTTCCTTGAGACGCGATACGTCCACCAGTGACCTAGTAACAGAGGTGGGAACATACGAAAATTCTACGGGATACACATAATAAGATTCCGGATACACCATAGGCAGCATCCGCATGGTATTCGGCGAAGACTTCGAATATGCCTTGTGAACGAGCAATACAAACACCAACCCGACGGTTAGACTTATGTAGGTATCCATAGTTGTTGCTACATTGAAACTCAAAGGCCTGCACATCCCTCTGCTGTATATTGCCCGAATTCTACGCCATTCTCAGGCCAATCTTGTGAAATTTCAACTGCACAAAAGTCAACGCCAACCACTGCAAATAAGGCATGGAGCGGATACCCGCCATAATGCAGTGCTGCAGGATGTGTATATATCGAAACACTTTGGAAAGCCTGCGATTACCACGGTCATTTTGATATCACGGCAGCAACGCCCTTTACAACCGATTGCATTCAAATGAGAGCACCTTACACATGAAAAGATGTGCGGGTGTGCTCCACATACATTTTGTTGCGGCCATCATATTGATACCAAAGCATGCCTTTCAATGGCACCGCCAATAATGACGTTACGAACCCATATTGAACGCTCTATATGTAATGGTTTATACCGCCACGTTGTCGGCCTGATTTAGACATCACGTGGATGCGTGCGAGACCGCAGCCTCTGAGAACATTTTGCCTTGGTTGTCATGCTACATCAGCGAGTTTTCCGTTGGAGAAGCGGATGCCATTTCATTTTGCTGCAGTTATTGCATCACGTTGGTGACGTATTGCGATAAACCGGGTTGCGCAGATTAAACCCCGCCATACCCGTTATTGTGAGCCGTTGTTCACGGGTCTTGCTACATAGTTCGGATCTGTCATTGCTTCAAATTCCTATCGCGCCGGACGGCGTGTCTGCTAGGTGTTGTTCATGAACCGAATCGGGCAATGCAATGGGTGTATGTGAGAATTACAGGGTAAGTGATATCGTACAAGAAATTTAGATGACCGTGTGCACAAATTTGACCTGATAAGTCGGTAATGTGGGATAATTAGTCATTCCCATTTTTCGGTCCTGATGGTGAATGAATAGTGGGCGGAGTCCCGCAGTGCCGGTGCACGTAGAATATTATACTGTATGCATGGTAAAATAGGAATCGTCAATGCGATAATATATAGCATCAATTTCCTTTGGATATATTCTTCATCGCCTTTATATATGCGTGAGTGTCGTTCATGCGTGACTTATATTTCAGAGGGATATCCGATTTGTCCTGGTCACTGATGTCTACATCTTTCGTTGTCTAGTGTATAAAATGCATGTATAATAATAGCATGTATAGGTTATTGTGAACGATATTGTTACGAGGACCGCCCAATTGATGTCGTGATTACGTTTTATTAATGGTCAATATTATCCTTGAACAATGTACCGATCAAGTCTGTTATCGTTTACAACTGCTGTCTCACTTCTGTCATCGTATTGGCCGGTGTGTATCCGTTCGAGTCCTTTGCCTAAGATTTCAGGGTGTTCGATCTTCGAGGTGGATGAGAATGGGATGGTTATAAGTCCAATTCATGATGCCATGGCTTGCGATCCTTGGCAGCTAGCAACTTTGGATGCTGATCTAGAACGTGTGGCCAAGATGAATGATGCGAAGGCCATATACCAAGAGAAGCTAGGCGATCTCAATATCCTCGACAAGGTCATGTACCGGTTTGTCAGAGGTGTGGCTGCTATCGGGCGAAAGGTTGGCATGCGTGGATGGCGCATATATGCGGCTATGGGCCAAGCGATGTTCGAAATGCTTGATTGGTTTGATGAAAGCAAGCTTGGCCGTCGCATTAGTAACCCGACGCATGATGATTATTACATGTACCATGAATACGAGGAGGAGTTCGACATTACCATGGATGAAGATTCGCTAGCGTATGTGGAGAAGGCACGAACGTCGAACCACAATAGCGATAACGTTGCCGCAAAACCCAAGCGGTCTGCAGGTGATTTCTTGAAGCGTGTGAATGCTAGGGGCAGTTATTCTCCACCTGTGGAAGACGAGGCTCAGGTTGCTTAGGCGATATGTAGAGTGTGACCTCTGTTTATCTTCATGCAACCTTATTTAGTTGTCAACTAGCTTAGGATGTTGCCATACATGTGGATAATAAGAAAGGGAGGTAGACACTGCCATAATTGAGGCTTCTATGGAACAGCTGTGTAGGAGCCACCGCAACAGAGGTTCCATTGCGGACGACAAGGCCACAGAACCTGGGCTTCTGTTCTCTCGTCCGCAATGGAATCTCTGTTGCAGGGAATTGAGGTTCAATGCTCCTAACATGGGAAATGAGCATCATCACCATGAGTATGTGGAAGGACATATTGAGGTATGTGGCGTTGCATTACAGCTGGCAAGCCTTTCAACGATGAACTTGAACGATTCTATGAGTCCAATGATTACACCATGTTAAGAGGCTTCACTGGCAATGCGATTATTCGCACAGCAGGCTTGTACCGCAGTAGTTAATCACCTTGGGAAGACGTCCCTTGCGTCATCGCCCAATATAAAGCCCGGTTATATTACGACAAATTACAGAATGCACCCTAATTTAATGTACACTACGGTTTAACGTTTCATTGAAGTGTCGGAAGTTGTGAATGGCGCCTTCACGGTTGCCGTATTAACGATGTACCTACACATTAGTTTGATTGAGTCGCTGACATCATAAGTAGGAGCATCCACAAATACAAATTGCCACTGCAGCAGAACAGTGCGATAACATACCAAAAGCAGTGTTCGACACTGTAGACTAAGACAACGATACCGCTTCCTCCACGAAACCTTCAAATACCCAGCAGAAGGAATTACCAAACCGTCTTATATGGGAATATAGCAATGAAATGGACTATGAGAATAGGTAGTGGTCTATTATGTGAAATTATGGCACATTTATTTATGCGCGCGACAATCCCCATGTTAATAATTGCGGCATTGAGAAGGTTTCCACTTTTCGATCACTGCGTCATTTTGCTTCCTAATTTTGGTATAATTTATGCTAATCATTAGGTGGTATTCACCGCATTTGATGTGGCGTACCTAGGGGATGCTGTACCTTTATGTTATGTTTACATTGATCGATTAGACTTAAGCCTTATTGTTGGTGGGTTGCAAAAGGGCGGCACTGAATCTATCACCGTATTTTGTTCGGGCAAAAATCGTTTCGTCAGTGTTGTTGGTGCGCTTTGTTTTGTCTATACATGTCCATTTAGCCTTATTACGGCTTCTCCATATGGTCATGTATGGTACCACATTAATCGCTTGTATCGGGGGCTTTTAGCTCTTTTAAAGTTGTACGCTTTCACTTCAAGATGGAAAATATGGGTAAAATGATGAAACCCATGCATCCCCGCAGGTCGGTCTTCATAACGTTGTACATCAATGTATCACTTTATTGTTCCCTGCGTCATGATTTCACAGGCGGCCACCTATGGTCGTCGGGGACCATCATCGCATGCTTAATTTTAAGCAATTCATCATGCTGAAGGTGGGTCACCTCGTTGCTGTTGATTAGCTGTTTCTTTAGGAGGATGAGATATCACCCGAGGAGGCGGCCGCAGAGTACACCAAGTATTTCCACGACTTTCTCTCAAGTGAGATTCGTCGCTACTACGACATGTATGAGGTGGTTTCGTTACAAGTAGCGCCCTAAACATACAACAGCATCTTGCGTTTTTTCGCGAGAAATTCCACCCATACTACTTGAAGGTTGACCACGAAGCCGGCGTCGAAAGCATTCTACATAGCAGTCGTAATTTCATTATGGTATGTTTTAAGGGTTGTAATTTTAACGATGTGCTTAGAAGTACAAAAAGGGTAGCTATGATGAATTATTGCTTGAGATAAGCTTCAAGCGACTGTATGCCAGTGTAACGGCTGATAGTGACAATTTTACGAATGAGGGATCCTACAAGTACAAGGAGTGGGCATATGAGATTCCCGTGGAGTATCCGAAGGATAATAAGCACACGTCTAGGTTGCCCATAGAGTAGGTCTTAGAGTCCGTATTTTTCATGGATTGTCAGTTCACCATTGCAATCTGTGCTGTTGGTTGATGTGCCTGACAAGGTGTTCAAGCATGAGATTCACGATGCGTTGAAGGTATGGTGCCCTGCTTCCCGCGATGAATATTTATCAGCCCCATTTGTCGCAATTTTCGATTTATATGGCCGAGCGTGACATGATTAGAACCGCTTTTATCAGTGTCGACAATTCTGACCTGAAGAAACTGAGTGAGACATTGACCAGCAGTCGTCTGACGTGAGTGTACCTACCGTTTTGCACAATGTGTTCAGTGTTCAGGAATTTCTCCTCCGCTTTGAGCCCTGTAACCCTCTCCAGGAGCGCGTTCGCGTACGCGTGTGTCCTCCCATATGCTCACATCCCATCGTCATATCTCGTGATGTGGAATTAACGGGTCGTTTGATTCGTAAACTAGGTATGTTACATGACCCTGGTTTACAGACACATTCAGACGGCGACTTTTGTCCATCTGAGAGGTCATTTGCTGATTTACTTCCTGAAGATCTTGAGTTGAAGAAGTCGGTTTTGAACACTACTCCGTTTGATGTTGTTTAGGCGTTTGGACCTCCACATAACGTACCTGCGCAGGGTACACAGCTACTGTTACTATGGACGTATCGTGGGTTTGACTGTCGTATTGTTTACATTAAGTATAGAAGGCGAAAAGTTACATAGATCTGTGGGACCTCTGTGGTCCTGGTCACGTCAGAGTTGACCTCGACAATGATGTCTATGAGAAGGAGCAGGACCTGACGGCCAATAACGTCACTGTAAAGTTTGCCTTTTGGGAGGGTGAGAGGCGTGGTAGGGCCTCTGCCAATGTTGACCCTCGGGACTGGGAGAAGGAGCTGATCTCCTCGTGCGATGTTTCAAAGTCCCAGCTTCAGTGGCTACGTGATGTCGAGTCCTTCGCGGAGCACATGCTACGGTGCAACTTGCACCCTCCGGATTATGTGGAGAAGGAGTCTGAGATAGAAGAGAAATGGGGGCAGTTTTGCAACATGAACACGTTGGTTGACGGACCCGAGCGTTTTCGTTGTAGGCTGTGCCACAAGCTTTTTAACGATGCCAAGTTTGTATGGAAGCACCTCAAGCTCAAGCACAGCGAGTCCTACAGTCAAATTGTGATAGAATGCGGCGTTCCCCAGATGAAGGAAATCTTTATGAACGCACATATGTCATTCCGATGCAATCCGTTCGAGCGCCTTTTGTCTGTACCTGTAGTGCAGCTCCCTCCAAGTGACTTTGAGGTGCCTTCCTTGGAGAGCAACGGAATGTCTGGCGGTCGTTACAGTGTCCGTCCCGATTCGGGATTTAAACGTCGTCGTAGGGATTACTTCGATTTCGACCGTCCTCAGGCGAAGCGCGTATGTTACCCTCGATACTACACTCAACTTATTTCAGGACCACACGCTTGCATTTGCGCAGGACGAGTACACCCGCCCATGTGTAAAATATGACGACCTATGACGTTGAGCGCATGTTTTGGTGTCGATATTAACACCAGTGCTTAAAGGGAGCACGCTAATTGTGACCACCTGATAGTGAAGCTAAGCATCCTCCACTATGTAGTTCGTCAGAACTTTGTCGTGTAACTATCGTGTTTTTCGAAATTCAGGTAAACCCAGTACCATGTGTCCCCTCCTTCGGTCGTAACATACAACACGTCATCGATGACATCATGTAATTGTCTGCACAAGATGTATTTCATGCGTATTATAATATACCCGAGTGTTTTATCCATCCTGTAATTGTAGAATTGATTAAATATTTTTGGTGTGCCCATGTATATCGCCCCCTGCATGTATTGGCGTTCAATGGGAAAGCTAACAGTACCTTTTCGGAAGCAACATTTATCCGATCATGTTGGATTTTTTTGGATATTTGTTCCAACAACTGTTTGAGCGTGTGTGTCACTTTGGTTTGCATTGTAATAACACTGCAGCTGCACATCAGACAATCCTGTGCATATATGATTTCGCTGAGATGTTCGCATACCTCCCGTTTCTCTAGCACGTATGCATCCAATACTGTCTCCCCTCTACCGCTATAGAAGTAGAAGTTTGCACCGGATTTTGTAATGGCATTGGCAATGAGGGCTGCGATGATGGAATTCGTGGTGCCGATGTTAAGCACGGGTTTCTGCGTATACATATTAATGCTTACAACGACCTACATGTAGAGTCTGCTGTACCATATCCATTGTGATTGAGCCTATACCATAAGTTTCCCCGTACCGCCTAGCGTCGCTATACAGGCGTTCTGCGAGTTCTGCATTATAGGTGCCCTACGGTGGTGTCAATATCTACCACATCCCGCTCTTACATGTGTTTTATAGTTTTTGTAGCTATCCCAGTTCTCATTGAAGACGTATTCTAATACAATATATTTATCGAAATTTGTCAAACCTACGAATACAATCTTGTGGAGTCTTAGGCCTGTTTGTCAGTGGGCATGATGGTGGATCATCCTAATGGCAAGTGTTACCCCGACCTCTGTGTGAAGCTACATACCTCATTCATGAATAATGCCAGTGAACATTCAATACAGGGTTGATTAAAATTGCTCACCACCCTTATGTGCCCATATAGTTCCTGCGATCCTCCATCCACCAGCACTGGCTTCGAGATCTCCCTTGTAACATTGTTATCGTATTCGTCCTGTAGCTGCCAAATTATCATCACAGCCATGTTGATCCATCTTCTGGTGTGTACATTATCAACGGTTGATATGATGATATCGAAATTTGCGATTGTGCTGATGGATACGTCCTGTATTGCACTTGCGATGCTGTAGCTCATGAATTCCTTTAAATAAAGAGTACATGATAGTACAGGTCATTAAAACTTACAAATGTGCATGCATATGTTGTCCACGTGCATTTATCCTTTCGGCAGCAACTTTGGCTTTAGGTCGGCCGCAGTCCTCGAATCTACATTACCATCAGATTACTAATACTAGGTTGTCATATCATGCAATAGATTCCCATATTACCTGTAGATGAGTTGCCGCGTCAGGTTGTGTAGCTCTATTGTATCCGGATCGACGATGGTGATATTTTTATATCCCATTACGATTATGGTCTTGATGACTTCACATCCTGAAACCAGGTTACTACTGGAATTGAATAAACTGGGATTCACGATGTTATAATCGATCCGTCTGACCCGTATTGCACGTACCTAAACCTCCAGCACCAACAAGTAAGATGTTGGCATTCACCGCGTTATCCATCAGGAGCGGAATCGTCTTTCACTTTGCTGTCAAGGTCGTTACCAACAGCATAGCCGATTAGCGGATACTTAAATCATATACATCGCATCTAGAAGTTGCTTTGTTCATCTTCTTCATTTGTATACTGCATAATTGTGAACAATCATATGGTTACCAGTGTATCCTACCGCAGCTATACTCTTAATTTAAATGACATATACGGCACATTCTCATTCAACATTATGGTTTATAATAACCATCATCATTAGGCTACAATATGATGTGCAGAACTGTACAAACAATCCCGCACATTTGTAATTAGACATAACGGGGTTACACTACTGCTTCAAATTCTAGAACGCCCACAAATACTATGATGTGGTGACCATCCAAAATACAGTTCATTTGATGGAACAGCCAAGTAGTATTTACATATTTATAAGTGATTAGTGTTTGCACCAATTCTGTTTATAACCTGTTGCTCTTAGAATGTGTAGACAATATATAAGAAATAAGGGAAGCGATAGTACATATCACATAGGCACATTACGCTTGTGATACGAGATATGTGTACTCACAGTGTGTTATTGACTGTTTGCTGTTGTACCCGTGCCAGTGGTATAGTGCTACCAGACCCTCCGTTGACTGCGTCTATTTTCCGATACAGAAGGTCTGGAATATAGAATCCAACACCTGCTCATTCGTTTGCTCTCCAACTATATAAGATATCTGCGTTATAGCTTGCCGTATATTTTCCGCTATGATTTCAAGGTCTTTTCGATCTCCATCGATATTGTCTAGCGTCCGTTTTATCTCCTTGACGACATTTCTTAGGTGGGACTTGTGTCTTGCATCCGTTATCAACGGTTCAGTTTTAATGACAGGCATTTTGTCATTAATTCGCCTGTGGATCATATTCAAAAGGCTGTCAACGCTGGTCGCATCCATGCCGGACAGGGGACATATTGGCACCCTTATATCTGGATATTCCATTTTGATATATTCCACAACATCGTCTATTTGTCCGTCGCTTAAGAGGTCTGCCTTGTTGACACAGAGTATGAGATCCGCTTCCTTGGGCATATGATCCATCGCAATGTTTAGTGCCTCCCCAGAGGCCACCATGTCTGTGTGATCATACAAGAAGATGGCCATTTGTGCATCGGTCAGTCGCTGCAATGCCCGTTGTATACCCTGTATTTCCACAGCTGTATGTGAATCCACCTTCATCTCTTTGCCTAAGATCCTTATTCCAGCGGTATCAATCACAGTGAGCTTAATGCCATACAAGTCATAGGTAATTTGCAAGACGTCCCTTGTGGTTCCGGGCATATTAGCAACAATAGCCACGTCCCTGCTACATATCGTGTTGATGAGTGTACTTTTCCCTGCATTTGGAGGGCCTATAAGTGCGACACCCATAGAGCTACTAATTATTTCCGCCTTGGTGTCTTCAATCTTTTCAACGATTTCTGACATGATATTTGCGAGGCTGTCCCTCCAAGTCTACCATGTGAATGTTTTGTTGGTGCTTCATGGCCTACCCCTGCTTTCTGTTTGCCTATTTGTATATCTGTCACCGCCTGTTCTTCAAAATCAATTTTTGCCTCTACAGATGCAAGTATTTTGCGCAACCGTTCCGTCCATATCTGATACATCTGCGTGAGACGCCCTTCCAGCTACATTTACTATAAAAAATGCGACAAATGTTCATACCTTGAGGGCAGCATTTTTCATGGAAAGTTTAGTTTCGGCCCCAATGATATCCCTTATCGCTTCAGCCTATAATATGTTCTATATGAACATACAATTTCATTCTAACCTGTGTCAGGTCCAACTTTCCGTTGTAAAATGCCCTTCTAGTGAATTCACCACGTTCCGCTTGCCTTAGTCTATGGTAGCAGATATCGTAACATACTATCACACATATACTTACGTTATATCCTTCCGACCTGATATGTGCCGGAGTGCTTCAAAGAGTTGTGCCACTATCGCCTTGCTTCCATGGGTGTGGATCTCGACGACATCCTCCCCTGATTGCATCATTTCTTAAGTGCCTACCGCAAACATACCCGTGAATGAATTGGGAGCCTGGAAGTAAATCGTGATGGCCTTATCGATGTGTTCCCCCTGGGCAGGAGAGTATATGTTCCGCAATACGGCAGTTCTAGGACTACATGTTATCATTCCACGTTCTGCGATATCATCCTACAAGCTAGCTTAACTAATATGATAATGTACATACCTTCTTGGATGTCAATATCTCTAACACCCTGAGACTTTGTCTTCCCGAGATTCTTGTGACTGCCACCCCGCAACCGCCATCCGGAATGCCGGAGCATAGCCCATATACGGTCTGTCCATCTCCATTGGCACTATTACACCGACGTGCGTGAATGCGATTTGAAGCTACGATGTTATTTCGCTGCGTCACCTTCCAGGCTCCAGCTACACAGTGTATCAACAGAACAACAAATGCGGTGTCTATTGCGCCCATTCAAATTGCAAGAGCATTTAAGGTACACCCATCGCTGGTGGGATGTCAAAGTTTTCATAGCACTTCTATCCTGCGTAATTCCTTCAGGGCGTCGTGCTCTGTGCATATCAGGCTATCGTGATTCTATGTTATAGAGGAAAATAAGTTCAGACATTTTTGTACATCTCAACTAGTTTTTCTACTCTTTTCCAATTGATTTTTTTGAACCAGGCTTCCGTGTACTTCGTCTTGTCATTGCGATAATCGATGTAGTATGCATGTTCCCAGACGTCTTCGCAGCGTTAATATTTACAAAGGGGACACATACCTACTACTAGCACAGGGTGTGCCATCAACGTGCGTATCGGGTTATCCGCATCCTTTGTTGATGTGAGTTTGAATGTGTCCGTGACTCGGTCATAGAGCAACCATACCCATCCGCTTCCAAAGTGTCCTGATACACTTTGTTTCCTATCGCTATCACAACGTACCTGTTACCATCACACTGTACTGTCTTCTAAGTTCATCAAGGGATCCAAATGTCTTATCGATAAGTCTCTTGGTTATGGGTGCATCATCCAGACAGCTCGTCGGTGATAGTCCCATCCAGTAGAAATCGTGGTTCCATATTTGTGCTGCCATATTGTAAACCACTCCATGTGATGTTTTGACTAGTTCTGCACGTAGTCTATACACTGACTACTTGTTCTGTTACCATCCAAGGACATATGCGCAATACTCGGATCGTGTTCAGCCAATTCTGCAATAATTCAGTTCCACTTATTCCACACCTACCATTAAGCCTTTTAACGTATCCGGCATGGTGTTTCAGATAGTGGAATCGTACAGTTTCCTCCGATATTTGTGGAGCAAGGTCTTCCATTCCCTGTTCAGCATGATACAATTATGTCTTCGCATACGTATGGAAGTTCCATCAGTTGAAAGGGTTTATTCCCACGTTCACCATTTGTTCCGTTTTCTTGAGAATAGAGCCTATTCCTGTTCAGCGAAGATATGCTTAATGTTTTGTTAGTAGGATCTGTAAATCATACATATCCCATTAAAATGAAACCAACTCCCGATAATATATGCACTGGCAATGTGTGCCACTATTATTAATATCCAAGCACCCATTTTCCTTTACTGTGATTCTGGGGCCTGATTTGGTATCATGAAAACCATTTGACAGCTTTCCAACGCTATCACTGAAAAAATGAAATATGTCCACTGCGTTTTGAGGTAATCGTCTGGGATGGCAGCCACCAGCAAAGCTTCGTGTTTGTTGAATATGATGGAATCTACAGCGTTCTGCGTTATTATGAGTACTTCTAATTTTATACCCATACTTACCTTACAGATTACGTATACGGCGTCCGTATTTAGTAATGTTTTAGGGTTTAAAGGAGCATCTACATCCGGTACAGTGTTAACATGTGAAGAGAATGAATGTATCCCATAGAAAACTGTTTCCAGGTCGGCCAGAATTCCCGCTGCCATACATGTATGTTGGCGTTATGTTCACCTACGCGATCTCAGTTTGAGTCGTACTGTCTCGTGCATCAACTCGTTTTCTGCATGTGAATTACAAAAGATAATTCCATGGTTACCATGTGTTTCTCCTGCCTTCAGGTTATCTTCCATCCTTGTTTCAGGATGGTCATTGTCTCTCCTTATGATTGCCTTTTCGATGTTGATCCTCCTTTTACTTGCTTCCAATGATGTTGGCGCTATTATACTCTTTTCGTAGTCCTTTTTCCAAGTTCTCCTTGATTTTTTTGGATCACCACTGCCTTCTTGTGAGCGAGTCCGTATTATTTCAAACTCTGTCAGATCGTTTCCTATCCGATTTGCAGATTCTAGATAGCAGATGATACTTTGGAACTTTGTGAGCCCAATATTGCACTGCAGATTATAAAAGCCTCTTTATGTTGACCTTACAGAGCAGGGAGGTATTTCCGGTATCAAGGATTCCTTGGTTTGTTCGTAATCGTCAACGGGCGTAATTGATATATCCTACGTATCGATTTCATCATCATTTAACATTTTGAACACACCAGAGTTATCGATATACTCGGAAATGCGGGATCTGGAAAGGTGACTGACAAGGATGCGAGCTGGTTATCTCTGGAGAATTTGATTCAGCTCATACAGAAATAACGATACCTCTTCAGTTTGAGTGCCGCATGTTCACTGTTTACAGCGGCATTTAGGGTCTCGTATAATGAGTTAACACTGACGTTGAGCGCTATTGTATCGCCGTCCCTTCCCTCCAGGGTGTATGGAGAATGGAACAGTTCGTCCTGCACATTTTGAGGATGCTAAAGAACTTTCACCAACTCACCGTGTATATTTCAAGGAATGCATCGCTCAACAATGTTGTCTTTGTCACTACTGATACCTTCTTCTTTGTTATTCTGATTACTGAGTTCATAGATTCCGTATTTTCCGCGGCCAGTTTCCTCAAGCTCAAAAGGCAGCCTGCATATGTGTAAGCTATATCCACATTTAATGTTCCTTAGAAACCACTTCTGCCTTGTCGTTAGACTTCAAAGGCTTGTCTAGTAGCTACTCACCGACAAAGTGATGGAGATTCTCGATTTTGAACTCACCGCGAAACTTCATTAGTCTCTACGGTTGTTATTCACGTGGTATACTTAGGATATACCTTTATGCCCCCATTAATATGTCCACCTTCCACATGTGTCGTTTGAAATTCCTCCTGGTATACGCGTCTGTCTGACGTGAGGTGGTACACCTAAATATTGGGGACTTAGAAGATCTTCATGATACAGCATTCTATCATTGCAAGTCATGTTGTTAGTAGAATCCTGTCCAGTTGCTTTCTGGAGGCATTGCTTCGTGTCTAAATGTGTTGCGTTCTTCATTTCTGTGATGTTGCATTACTTGCTGTCTGAATATCCTAGATATACCAACAAGCACTAATCATATAAAGGCACAGACTCGAGTTAAGGTTGATGCTCAATAATGACTGTGATTACGCCGCTGCGGGATGGGTTTGCTTGTCTACAGCATACTGGTTGTTACGGGATGCTTGCTTTGTCCACAGTCTTGTGCAGCCAGGCGTCTTTCGAGGGATAGAAGGGACATAGTGCACTTACCTTCTGGTTTTTTAGGTCCTTTACATACTCGGAACGCTTATTCGGATTCTTCCCATAGGCGACACAACACCGACCATGTAACGTTGCATTTGGTACCTAGTCACTTCTACGAATCCACATTATCACCATTGAATGTATCGTCTAATTCACTTGCCAGTAATTTGGATTCGTTCGCCATTTCTCCAAGTGATTACGATTGCGTTCAAATTATGGCTGGGATTGAGGCCCACATCCAGCTGGCCCTTCCTTACAAGATTTTTTGCGGCTGTACCAGCACAGCATCATGTCTCTTTGCTGATGACCAAGAGAAGTCCGTCCGAGCAACCTCTTATGACAGTACAGGACCTGCTGTATCACCTTTGGGTGTTCCGAGGTGCGTTGAGCTGTACCGTCGTCTGAATGATATATTGTCGTCGTTCCATGAGGGACAAAGCCCGGCTGTGAAACCCTACAGAGATGCAATAATAAAAGGTGACGCCATACCATTTGAAGATTATATTGCAATGTACAATAGTGATAAGGGACGATGCCCCAAGGATAAAGGAGATAGAGTTGTCTCATCGATAGACGATGTAGCTCCTATCCACCGTTTGAACGAATTTGTATGTGCCATATGCAAGGGAGAACCCGGTGCGCTGCCCCTAGTGTCTCCACTGGCTATCTTATATGGGTTGTCTGCCTGTCATGCATTTGCATGCGAGATGAACAGAGTAGTTTCGTTTGAGCGCAAGGTCTATTCGTACTACGATCTACCTAAACGTTACCAGCTGACTCAGGTAACCAATCCAATCGGTAAAAATGGCCGTTTGATTTTGAGCAGTGGCCGGGAGATTGTCATCCAGCGTTTGAACCTTGAGGAGGATACTGCGCGAACGCTATCTGTAGACGGATTGGAACCATCCCTAGATTACAACCGTAGTGGTATTGGTTTGATTGAGGTGGTAACGGAGGCATGCGAGCTTACGGTATCAGAGCTGGTTGAGTGCTGCTCTGTGATATCAGAATTGGCGGCAAGTAAAGGGTTATGCAAGGGTCTGATGCACGAGGGCAACATTCGCTTTGATATTAATCTTTCTGTACCTTCGATGGGCTCTAAGCGCATCGAGGTCAAGAACTTAAACTCATTTCGCCGTATTCGCAAGGCTGTATTGCAGTGCCTATCCAGCGATCGCCATACCACGGGTCTGGTGTCTCCAGATTCCACCTCCTCTGAAAATGTCAGTAAAGGCGACATGCCATCTGTTCACAACGTGTGGAAGGACATGCTGGCAGATGTTTTCGATGGTGTCACTGCATCCACGGACAGATCTACCGTTGGCACTACGTTGGGTTGGAGGAGTCCAAACAAAGGTGTGGAGTACATGCGTACAAAGTCATCTCGGTCTTGCTACATGAACCTTGCTGACACCAATATTCCCACAATGATTCTCAAGGAGCATTTACTGTCATCTATACAATCGGTGGTCATTCGCGAAGAACAAACCAGCTTGGATTCCCTGAGCACACTGTATCCCGAGGTGCCTGTTGACCTCCTGCGTGTTATTCAGAAGAGCAACAACCACATAGCCCTCTTTTTACGCCTCGGAAATGAAGTACGAAAACCAGCTTTCGTAGCCAAGTGGCTTGTGAACTACATTCTGCCGGTTATGCGCAGCGGAAACAACAGCGTAATCGACGTTGAACAACTGTCAGAGTTGCTGCATGCCGTCGATGAAAAGCGCATCAACGTGAACACCGCTAAGCGCATCTTACCGGACTTCCTTTCGGGTGGTATGCACTTGGACGAATATCTGCGTTACAATGATCTCAATCTACTTGACGAGTCAGCCACTCGTGAATTTGTCGACCGCTACTTGCATGCCACTGCGGTAAAAGTACCACCGGGAGGTTTGGGCAAGTCACAGCTTACCAAGCTTGTGTGCGACATTGTTTCATCCTCTGACAACCGTCTCAATTATTCCCTCGTGCGGGACTACCTGGTTGAGCGAGCAGGTGCATCATAAACGAGCATTTAAATATGGTCGACAGAAGTTTGCCTACTCTATGTTACGCTACGTGACTATATTGACCATGTATTGACGCTGCTGATCAACATGTATTATGTTTTTAACCATGCCCTTCTGGTCGTCTACAGTACCACTATAGAACCCCTGAATATCGAGGTGCTGCAGGGGTTTGTAGCGCATTAGCAGCAACTGTATGTCTTGTGTCGTGATCTCGAAATGATGCGTTTCTGCAAAGCAGACACATTTGTACATGCGAGGCACACATTCTATGTTCCGCATTATGTAGTTGCGGGTCCACGGGTTCCAAAGGCTCGGCCTACTCCTTGGCTGTATTTGCACTTCTCGTGTACAGAGATGATACAGCCCCGTGCTTTCAACATAGAATACTAGCAGAGGTAGGAATCTGTAGTACTTTCCATCAACCATGATATGCAGCTTCTGTACCCAGAATGGTTGGGGGTATGGATCACCTTCTACTGTTGGCAATTGTGCATCCATCATATCATACGTTGTATCATTATTGGCTATACTTTCGTCCACCATTTGCATGAGCCTTATTAAAAGATTTACTCTGGTTTTCCCATGCCCACATACTCCAATGAACTGCTCCTTATTGTCTAGTGTTTTGATGACCTCGTACTGCGTGGGGGACTCGGTAATAGAATGCTGCATACGCAGATGTTCATGGTTGCGTCGACTCCCTCTGCTGGCAATTTCCACATCCCTGAGCGTGCCCAACCTGAACTTGATGTTATCAATCGTTGTCATGGTGCAGCGGGCAAATCGTGTACTGCGATGTTTCCCCCCTGATTTTAGCACGGCATCACCTTTGCCCATGGCACTATGCATTTTTATAGTAACTTCATTAATCATTAGCGGTCTCGATCCTGGCAGCATTTTGAACAGCCATGTCATCACCTTGCCAAGCGGAGTGACCCTTACCAATATTTCTCCCAGCTTTTGTGTTGGTATGTATCTCCACCCAATTGGTTCGACATGGTTGTGTTTGATCCCATGTTCATCGATTAAACGCGTTAAGGCTTCCTCCAATTCCTTCCGTTGACTTACAACATTGACTTGTCTTGTGGTATCGATTAATTCGCTCATAACTGGAGCCTTGAATTCTCTCTGTTTGAGATGTTGCATCCACTCCTCTATTCCATGATCCTTGTTGAAGCTATTTTTGATAATTCCTAGGGTAAAGTTTGACATGGAGGATCCTATTCCCGCTCCCTCAGTTGAGTTACCCCCGCTAATACAATCTCCATGCATAATTACACTGAGGTGTCCATTTTGCAGCAAACAAAAGTGTTTGATACGGCTGATGGCATCAATTGCAGTCAACGTATCATCATGAATGGCCTCTCCACCCTCTAATATGTTTGGATTGATATCCACCTTGCTAAAGGAGTACCTACCTTCCACAAAAGCAGGGAATTGGTTGTAATATGCGATATTCTTAATAAAGGGCTCTCCATCAACCCTTTCCGAAGGCAGGAGGCTGGCTTTCCAGCTACTCGACCTTGCGATTTTGCCATTAGGCAACAGGAACCCTGGGAATACGTGTTTGCCTTTCACATTGACATGCTTGTCTATGATTCTATAGGTCAGCCGCCTGGCTCTCAGGCTTCCCGCACATCCGAGAGCAAGTGCGATATAGTGTAATACAAATATTAGCTTCCATTTTATAATCATTTAATTACACAAATAATTTTTCTGCAGTGTCGTTTGTGTTGTTTGTCGTGGCACTAATTTCACATTTTGATCAGCGTCATGTTCTCCTTCCACCTATAGTATGGCGCATGAACAATTCTATTCCGCTGAGCCTTCAGCATCGCGTGCTTTAGTTTTGATGTGGGCACGAGTTCCTGTGTTGCGTAAAAGAAGTGTGTCGGTCCGTCCACTTCGATGTGTATCCTAGTAACTCGACGTTGCACAACGATATCGGTGTAATAAAGCCCGTTCTTACACAATACCTCCGATCTAACATTGGCATATGGATGCTGCTTCTTGATAGTCCTCCAGACGTCCCTATGCAGGCCTGCCGTGCATGTACTGCGTGATACCGTTCACCAAACATACCTGATAACGTCGAATATGGCTTCACAGAATTGGCTGTAATCTGTTCCTTTGACACTGTTTCAGTCTCATCAGATATGTTCTTGCGTTCCATTCTTTGCAGTCGTTTCACCTTTTGTCGAACCAGGCGATAGTGTTTATTGCATACACGTTTCAACACGATCAGCGATGTTTTCAGCTGTTTCTCCATCTCTACACAAGTGTCTATTCCGGGATATACATCGATCAATCTATCCAATAATCTATAAAGTATCAATGGTACCCGTTCTTCTATCCCACTGAGCGCGATTGCAAATACACAGTTCACAATAGTTTGAGCATTCATTCTCGTGATAACATCCCGCGCGGCAACTGTACGCAAAGCCTTCATAAACATAGTTTGATAAGGTAGTTGTGTGTTTTCCCACAGCTGTGACCTGCATGAACGCTTATGTCCAGGTGATGCGATGAGTCCCCTATTGATGTCGCGGTTTACAGGACAACCAAATTTAGCATATGCCAAGAGAATTTGGACAAGAGTGTGAACATGTGTAGTATTGTTCATCAGTAGTTTCACTTTGTAGGCCATAGAACGTAATATCTGTTCATTTTTCATCCTGAACCTGATGCCACCTATATAACTATACATCTTGTGTTCCTACCTGTACAAAGCCGTGCTTGCTGTAGCTATCGATTCCATATCCACATTGTACTTCTCTGCATAACATATTCGCGCCATGATATCGACGAGCTTCTGGGCAAGGTCTACAGCCGCCTTATGTCCATTGAATCCGCTTATGGCAGCCAGTGCTTTCGAGCAACAGTGGAACGCGTTGTCCCCATTGAAGCAACTGTAAAGATCGTTGTGCACAGATATGGTGTCAGCATGCATATCCTTCTGAGCAGCTGCATGTATGAGATCCCGCAAGGTGCGCCTGCGCTGTGGTCGTGGCTTTATCGTCAGTTGCGGCATGGCCAGGCGCTTATCGAAATGTATCATGTTGGTGACAGCGATGGGCAACAATAACGAAGTTAGCTTAGTTCCCCGATACTTGTCGTATATACTCTTAATATTCGTGATATGCTGGGCAAACTCCAGGGGTCCTGCTAACCTTCCGACGTTGTGCACGTTCTGTGCTGTGAGCATGAGTATTGCATCATCCATGCGGTTGACACGCACCACATGCTTCATGATGTATATCAGTGACCTATGGTCGACATCCGTAGTCTGCATAACTCGTGCCACGGCACGACCCAAGAATGTGTTGTAGAGTTCCTTGAGTTGGTCATCAGCAGCTTCCGTATATGGTGCTGCATATGCTACAATATTAGCCACACTCTGAGCATCTATGTCCACGGAGCCTGGTATAATGTCAGCCTCCAACAGATGCTCCAGCAACATGGTGGTTATAGTTGCGATGTCATCCATGCGGGTTGCTGAACTACCAGACATACTTGTTGATTCCTTCGTTATGACTTGTACAGGTCCATTGTTAATCTTTACATCAATATCACTATTGCGTAACGCTGCTGTAACACCGACAAGTAAAGGTGGAGCCTCCACCACTTTTCCGATTAATCCTTGGCAACCAGGTGCCTCTCTACCGTAGATCCCAGTGTATACCCTCACAAGTGAGCAGTATACCATTGCCATATCCTTGATGTTATTCATACTCTCTATGTGCTGTTGCATATACTCTGCTCCCAGGTGGTACAATTGGGTGGTATGACATCCAAGTCGCTCCAGGGCATTAAATATGATAGCAAAGGTGCGATGTGTGATTGTCCTTGCGCCATTTCTGTCTCTCATGTAAAGGCTGGAGAAAAGACATGCGGTCGTCTCCACGTCGGCACTATCAACGGGTACCTGTAGTTGGGTCAAAGCATGAACAATGCCTGCCAGGTCCTCAAACACGAAAGGCGCGAGTGCTTGCGAAGCATCCTGTCTTAGCAGAATCGCAAACTGTGCAACTGCACTATTTTTCAGCATATTCAGCATTTCTGCGTTCTTGTGTCCCGACGCCAGTGCTCCGTGAAGTATGCTGTATATATTATAAAGCTCAACGCCACTATTTTCTAAGACACCAACACCTGAAGATCCCCTTGACAGATGTATCATTATATTTTCAGATAGACTGTCCAACAGTGTATATAGTTGCGTCCTGTCAATATTCGCCTTAGAGCAGCTATGAACTATGATTGCGATATGTTTGAGGCTGAGTTGGTTCTTGAGCTGTATGACCCTTTGCAAGTGCATTCTCCACGTCTTCTGCAGATAATGTCCGTCCGATCATATGTACCTACCTTGTTAGTCTTTCCATCTCTAATAGCCTGTATTATACTCCTACAGAGTGTGTTAGGTTCCATCAGCACAACTGCATTGACACCATCCTTCGTCGGAAGTCCGATTTGCATGCCTCCGCATATAGGATTCGATACCTCCGTAGCAGTTGCCACGGTTTTGGCGGCATCTGCAGCAACATGTCTGACAGCGCCGCGCCGCTGCATCAGATAACGTGCTGCTAACATGGATAGACATGGGCGTTACACCTTATTTACAGCTTCACAATTTATAGTGCCTGTTCCAGTAGGGCGATTTGCGCCCTGTTAAATTTTTTGGGGAATAGGACATTGGTGGTGATGTAGAGGTCACCAAATCCATTGCTATTTAGTATTGGCATTCCACTCTTCTCTATTCTGAGAGTGTGGCCATGCGGCGTAACTCCTGACTGTGCGATTTCTATGCTTTTCCCGAACAGGTCGACGTCCTTGGTGAACCCTAGCAGTGCCTCCTTGAGCGAAATGTTCAATGTCATGTAGAGATCATCTCCTTCCCTGCGGAAGGTTGGATGTGCTTGTTGTTCGATAACAAATACGATATGTCCACGTTTCATGCCTGGTTTTTCCTGGCCTCGTCCCTCCAATACGATCTGTTCTCCATGTTTAGACCCAGGTTCGATCGTGATTTCCAGCTTCAGTTCCTCCTTAAATGTAGGTCCCTTTGGGCACACCTGCAAAGAATGATTATGATAACATCACTAGCATACATACCGTACAATTGGGGTTCCATCCTCTGTTACGTCCTATGCAGAGTGGGTCTCGTATCTGCTGCTGGAAGAACATGCCAGGTGCATGTTGCCTCGTAATAAGTTTGACTTCCGGTCCTATGCACTCTTGCCTTTTAACCTCACATTCATCGTATTTCGGGCAAAGTCTTTGCACCTTAACTACAAGCTCGATCTCCCGTCCCAGGTATAACGTTTCCAGTGGCATTTCGATCGGGTACACCAATGGCTCGGCTCTGGCTGTTTCCTGTCTACCGTGGCCACCTCCAAATCCAAAGAAGCTTGAGAATATATCATTGATGTCATAGTCTTCATCACCACCACCGCCGCCTTGCTTTAGCCTCATGAGGGCTGCAAAGCCTCCCTCATCATAGGCCTTCCGTTTGTCTGCATTGTTCAGTATTTCGTAGGCCTCATTAATTTCCTTATAGCGCTCTTGCGCATTAGCATCCTTGCTGACGTCTGGGTGGTACTTTTTGCTGAGTTGCAGGAACGTCTTCCTGACCTCCTTTGCAGTGGCAGACCGTGGCAATCCTAAGACACTGTATGGGCACTTCTTCCCCGCGGCGGGATCAAACTGCGGCTCATCTCCGAAGAAGCTCCATGAGTATACGAGGGACGTGCGGAAAGCCGCGAGTAACACGAGTGTGGCGCCGAGCTTCATCGTTGTGTCTAGAAATGTGGTTTCGTCAGATCCCCCTCCCTACGCCACCGCCGTGTGCATCTGCGATAGAATCACGGTCACGATATTCCGACTTTATCCTTGCTGATGATGCAAGGTGTACCTCCGACCTTTAACGGCGGTATTGGTTGTACCTACGCTTCTCCCTGCCGTCTGCGACAGTACCGGCTGCAAAGGCAACAATTTGCGCGTTGATGAGTGCTACAAGAACTTTCCTTGTAGTACCACTCTTAACACGTTATGTGACTATACTGTAACTCAGGTGAACTTACCTGTTGGCGCGTTGTGGTTCTTGTGCAGTGGCTCCTCGGCAATTGTACCGACAACCTTTTAAGCCACCAAACAACGGCTTTAACAACATTATAAGGTTTTATATTACATTTATACCTGCTGTTGAGCTGCGAAATATCGGCAAGGCAATTTCAGCGGAGGCGTACCTGCAAATGTGTATCGCATTAACCGCTGGCAATAATTCTGTTATCCTCCACTTTACTTCAACGAACGTTTTTTGGATCTACAATTCTTATATGTGCTTTGTTGTGCTACAACACTTCTATTACGGTTCGGTTTATTATATCGGTTATTGAGTTCCCTGGCGATGAGTGTTGAATGTCGTAGAGATGTAGACTATTCATCTCTTCAAAAGCCACGCTATCAGTACCCAAGCATTACTATGCATGCAGGCGTGGAAATTTCCGCGCAAACACATCATATATAGCCGCTAGAATTCCCCACCTTAGTGTCTAGATGAATGTTGACGGAGATGTTTAGTTGACACACATTGACCTTCCTACATAGCAAAGTCTACGTATAGTTTCAGTATAAATATTCCTAGTCACTGGAATAAATCATTTATCAATAGATTAATTGGCGTTACATCTTAACTGTGGCATTGTCGCTTGAAAATTTAGTCATATATGCCATGGATCAGACAAAGTGATGCATCAATTCCGGACATGTGACTACTAGGATTGATGTCTATAGTAAAAGCTTCCTATGACGTTCCTCTGTCACCTTTCTTCACACTGGTTTTACAGTGCTCCTTGACATTGGCTTCGGGAGTTACCTTCCTCTGCTAACAAAGTGCCCACTTTAATCATTTCCAGCATGGCACAACCTTGGGAGGATGTGGTGTTGAAGTTGCCGGAAGAAGTGGTGGCTGGCTTGGTTCTTGATTCCCGCAATCGTCTCGTCCATTCCCCTAACATCCGGGTCACCACCTTTGCACCTCACGAACGCATGAGACCTGCCGAGCGATCGCTAATTAAGAATCCAGATGCATTGCACAAGTCCATGCGGGAGCAGATATACTGGCTGGTTGAATTCTTTGGTAATTCCGTCATTCACAGGGAGACCACCTACGGCGCTCCACGTCCCCGAGCGACTTCTCATCTAGGTTCTATGCTGGGTATAGGTTCAAAATATCTACATTCTAATGGCGATATTGAGATTGGAGGTTCTTATTCTGAAGATGTGGTTGACCCTGAAATAACGTCAGTGATGTCGGTTTTCGGGGATGATTTATGGGCAGCTGTGCCAGACGAGGATCCACAACTTACCGATGAGAGTGCTTTAAACCTCGCTGTTTCTAGGCGTATTCGACGTCTGAATGATCACTGTGGCATCGAGGCCTCTGATGATGATATAGACGAAGGGGGATCAAGCTCCGACAGCGAGGATGCTGAAAACCTAGCCGATAGCAACTCCAAATCGCAACAAGAAGGTGCCGCTACAGGTACAAACAGCGATGATAATGAGCACAGGGGCAAGCGGTGGGCACATATTAGCATTTTTAACGTTTTTCAGAATGAAGCTACCTAACAGCGCCGAAATTCCAAACTTCGAGAACACCGTAGTGCACGACTACTACTCCCACACCAACAATACTCGTCTGGATATATCAGATTTAGAGGCGCGTATGATCAAGGAGTACCGGTCATTTAGTTCTCCTGAGGGTAGTGAGACTCCCAATCCCACTAGTGATCTGGACCACATGTTGCTAGAGTTGCTTGAAAAGGGTGATGGGTTGCAGTTTTCTCGTCTTGTATCCGCTTTTCGCTGGAAACCTTTCAAGGTTGGTTATTACGCTTTAGCATAGTTCTGTTATGTTTGAGTCTTGTCCTATTATGTTATTTTCGGATCATGTTTATGCAGCTAACACCTCGTCAACTTCATGATATATCGATGTGGAAGAGTTGGCTTATAAATGGACAGCACCTATGCTTTTATGGCTCGGGTTCTAAACGTCAGACGGTGAAAGCACTTGTGGAAGTAGCTCTAAGGTGGGTGCCATATTTATCTGCATTAACAATCATTAGGGATGGCTACGTTATCACTATGGACGTGTATCGACTGAGGGGTTCGTCGTGTGAAGGTCTGTGGTACACATTGCGGAATGAGCTTCTTCCACGCAAGACCTGTACATCAAGCGTCCAAGAGTGCAAGCTGGTACATTCCGTCTTGTTTTTGGTTAACAATAATCAGGCTGTGATTAAACGTGTGGAAGCCCTACGTAGACCGTTTTACTTCGTCGTCCTAGGACTAGATATGCTTGTATCCAAGGGCGCCTTCAGTTCGCTCATTTCCTTAATCAGGCTCCCGAACGTTGGTTTCATCGGCGACCGTTCATGTGGTTTCAGGTCCGCTTGATTGGTACGATGGACCATCTGCGTGCTAGTTTGGTGGTGAGCGCCATCGACCAGATACTCCGTAACTACAGGCTCGTTCATTTGAGCACCGGTCTTGACTATAGGTTTGTAATTCTGATTTTCGAGTTTTAAGCTGCTCTGCAGGAGTGAGCTGCTCTCACTGTGGGAGCATACGCCACCTCGTTTCGTAATGTCCACTGACACCAACAAGAGCGCGAACGAGATTCACGCCATAGTCAGTGCCCTGAGTCTAAACCATCGTCAGCTGTTTTCTTTGATAGCTCGTATTCAGTTGGAGAAGTGCCGTGGTAGCAGTCGTTTTGACGGGATTGATAAGTACGGTCTTCTGCGTGACCGTCGTGCCATCACTATCTGCAACACCGAGAGCAAGCTTGATGCCCTGTTGACGGAATTCATCACGCACAATGTTGGTCTCCATTATACGAGCTGCTTATATTGTTTGCAGATTATAGAGCAGTCACGTGGTCCTGGAGGCAAGCTGTACTTGATGATTCCCTTCCAGCCGTAAGTCCTGTTTATTGTCCACCAGCCAAGACACTTTCAGCGCGGAGTTGGAGCAATTCCTCAGTCTGTGAGCCGTGTTACCTCCGAGCTTTACTGTTGCTTTCCGGAGCCTTGCGGTGGACACCCCTATTATGTAGCTTTACGTTAGTGGCAATATTGTTGGACTATAGTCAAGTGACTTCAAAACAATTGTTTACCTTTTGCATAGATTCGCATCATACCTTTTTACCATAGTCCTCAAGTGGTTATACTCAAATCCACTCCTGGGCACTACTACTCGACTGGTATCCACAGTAGCATATGAAACAATAAATACCACTTGAACGCGAGTAATTTGTCGATTACAGGTTTAGATGTATCAGACTTAACAATGATTCGTGGTAAGGCATCAGCGATTATATTTCTAAATTATCATTACCGCATTGTTTCGTGCCTATCCATTATTGTGAACTTTCATCACAACAATATATACTTCTAAGCATCTAATGTTTGCTACGAACTGTTTCAACTGGTGCATTATATATGTCAGCTATTTGGATATGCAAAGATTCAATTCCTTCAAGTGATACCACCTTTCTACCACCACCGATTTATGGTACTCTGCTGACATTGTGGGCCTTCCTTATAGATACATGTCCTGACATTGGCGACTTAATTGAAGGTGCCCCATGCTACAACCGACATTATGGCACAAATTCCGACTGGTTTGATGTTCGTATAAAATTTGTCAACATTTGAGATTCCCATGACGAATACACTTTCAATGACCCTCTATGAGAACCTAAATTGCAGAAATGGTGTCCAGACAGCGCCGGTGATAGCTTAGTTGGTAGAGCGGCAGACTGTAGAGTTGTGGCTATCTGCAGGTCGGTGGTTCGATTCCGCCTCACCGGACTTTTGTTATTGCAGATAAGCCAGAGACTATAACGGCAGTCTCGAATAAAAGCATACAACAACGAGCATACAAGTTCATTATCATATTTGTGAACTATTTGTCACCTCATCTCCTCTGCTGTACGTTTGTGCCTCGGATTGACGAAGGGTGGTAACTGCGAGGCTTTTACGTATTTAATGTTGACTGCAATTTGTTCCTTGTAAGTATCCATTTCAGTCCACGTGTTGATGATTTCTTTGAATCCCTTGATAGACATTCTCATGTCGAATGTTTTGGCGGCTGGTTCTGCTTTCGGGGGATGTTGTGTTTTGTCCGCGGTTTTACATTTAAATCCAAAGAATACACACGACGCATACTCCCACTCATCGTGCTGCGGATGCTATTACATCACTATATATTAAAACCTTACCTTGTACTTAAAGAACTCAGGCCAAGGCCTCACCAGTATGTCTGGCACAATTTCTATTTTTTTGATTAGAAATCGCATCCTACTTCCGATCCAACCCTCCCATTTTCCATGTACCTGAAGTGCATATGTTTTCCTTTCATTGACCTACATGTTCATCTGTTGCCATAACTTCGATGACCAGGAAGTGTTTGTGTGATGCGAACATATCCTCCTTTTCGAGCACCTGTTCCCATACTTTCCGCATATCTGAAACCTTTTTTTGCGATTTTAGCAGCTCATGTGCTCGTTTGAATTCATCTGTGAGAATGCGTTTGGTGGTGATTGTTATGTTGTGCGTCGAATTCATCGAGGGGAACGCCGGTGTGATTATTGGCATTAGATGCTGCCTGTCCTGCGCGGGCACGATAACGGCATAGGCTAAGGCATACACCTACCGTTATGTTGGTTCGCGGGTCCCAGACCTTGAATGACATGTATCCGGGTATATTGGGAACCTCCTTGATCTTGCACAGCATGACTGGGTAGCGCCAGTTCCACTGCGCGTATACCCTAAAGAATTTTTGTATAAGCTGGTTCGGAAGGTAGTTCGGGTAGAGTTGGCAGACTCTAGCGGTGAGAATAGCCCATGCAACACCTCCCATGTATCCCATGACTGTTGTGTATAGCCCTCGCCTATTGGCCCACAGCTTTACGTATCTCAAGGTTGCCCTGAAATTGTCCTTGTTGGGCACTAGGGAGAGTATGAGTGCCGCCACTCTGCATCCGTTAATGCTGCGTGCAGTTGGTTCGTTCATGTTTCTTAGTATTGCGTCGTCCAGTACGTCTATTTCCTCCGGCACCGTCGATGCCGGGAGGTTGGCAAAGAGGAGGTCGATATCAACACCATCATAAATGAGTTTGATTACAGGGGTGTATGCATCAGGTACTGCGTGAAGCTTTGTGATTGCATCTATTTGTTTGAGGGCTGCATAGAAATCTCCGAAGAATGCATCCCTCGTGACCGATTGGGGACAGAGGCAAAGGCAATCTATATCACTGTTCGGCGCGACAATTCCAAGTCGGTATGACCCGAAGGTGAGCAGCTTTGCCGATATCTTGGAGGCATCTTCTTCTGAGATTCCTAGGGTTCGTATCGCGTTTCTTTTGACGAACTGCTGCAGGACTCTGTTAAGTGCCTCCAGCACACGCTCACGCCTGCGCTTCCCCTGGTCAGTTTCGAATAGGTTATGCGATCTTAACAGTTTGATGAACTCGTCCGTGGCTACACGGTCACCTTCGGTGGGTCCACTGGTACTGATTGGATCCGTGATGCCATACCGCTCTGCATTTTTTCCGGACCGTGCATCGCTCATTTGCGGTGTTCACCTATACTTGAGGGGGTCCTTATGGTGTTATCTTCCGCGACGGTGGTTGGAACGTACCGTTTATCCTGGTATTTAACTACCTACCTACTATTCGGAAGTACACAATGTATCCTACACGCCCATATAGACGGTAATAATGTGACATTACTCCTTTATAAAATTAACCCTATTGTACAACGATTTGTGTAATATGCCGCAATTAACAGGTCGTCGAAAAGAGCACGTTGTGATGCTTGTTGTGTATTGGTGAACGTGATTTAGCAACGACAGCTTGAAGGAAACTGTCCAACTATGAGATCTTACAATCGAGAAGTGTGGTGTGATTTAATCAAGGAGATTGTCCTTTGTATCAAAAGGCCCAGTATCAGACACCTATAGTTATCACGGTCAAGAACATTTAAACCCACGGTGTAAGAGTATAAGTAGTTAACATTAACCCACCTTGTTACATATATCATATGTTGGTGATTTATGTTACTATTTGGCGACCATTCCCGAGGTTGCGTACGTTATTGGGATACGCTGTTGTGTTGGTGGTATGTAGCTACATGACAACACACATTTATCGTAAAGGCCCATTTATAATGTTGTAAGGGTTTCCGGACGGTCTTTTCACGGAATGTGTAAGTTGGCATAGTGTCGTAGCGTCGTCGCTTGGTGGTTGCCGTCCGGATACAGCAAAAGGGCTCAACTCAACTCTGGCACCTGCAATTTGCCCGTTTTCACATGTACAAGATCCAGTTAATGGACAATTTGCAGTGAGTTTGCAATTGTGTGCGTTAATCTTTCCAGCAGACAAGGTGTGTCGTAGTGTTCGGTTGTTGGTGGTTGCGTTGGGGTTGTGATAATCCATTAGACACGATGCTCAGCCTTAGCCATGAGTCCAACGCTGGTGGACACGATGGTCGATGTTCAGTTTTGGACACGCTTTTGCTGCGTCCCAGTTCTGAGGGCCTTGGCGTTGAGTCCCTTGGTCGTCGCTACTCCTACGGGTCTCTTACACCCTATGTGAGTTCTGATGCATCGTCCACTGAATTCAGGGGATCTTTGCTAGTGGGAACACTTTCTACCAACAGTTCATGTGAGACCAGGACTCCAACAACTCGCATGGAACAGCTGGAAATCTTGCTTGCGCGCAATTATCACTCTGCCCCCGCATGTTCCCTCGACTTCGTGAACATTGCATCCAGCATTCGTGATAGCTGCGTAACTGTCCCTGATCTTGAACCTGCAATCGATGAGATCGTTACAGAGCGTTTTGAGCCCCCATCTCCTACGAAGGATACCATAAAGACCGCGGTTCCAGGCGTCAAGTTGGATTCTTCTGGTCTTGAGTGTTCGAATTACGACTCTCTTTTGAACGGCTCAGCCTTGCGTTCTATCACGAACAGCACTTCCGCAGGCAACGTCTCTGGTAGTGAAGAATCATCCGGTGAATTTTGTGAGGCTGCCGCTCCCACCGCTTCTGCCTTGATGGAGATGCACAATGCATCCGAAGCGATGAGCATCGCCTCTAAAAGCCACAATGTTGTTCACACGATGCCGCAGGTAGGACGTCTCATTTACCGCGACTGTGTGGACATTTCTACAAGTCCGCTTTCCCAAAACACCGAAGAGGATGTTTCGTCACTGCAACAATCCCTTTCTTGCGGGGTTGATGCAAGCACAAGTCCTATGGAATCTGCGAAAAAGTCCATTCCAGTGTACAGCAGGAGCTTGCTATATCGTATTCGCGTACCTCTGGCTCAGCGGCTGCGCAATGCATGCACTAACTTTGGCGAAGCTCATGGGAGTTCGAGTCGTCTCAACCTAAGTTCTGAACGTAGAAGCCTCGACTTGAACGTCAATATGATTGATTCTACACTTGGAGATTCATCTTCCGGTGATTCCTCGACCGGGGAGGGCGAGTTGGACTGGTCCACCGATGCATTGGAACCAAATGGTGTCGATACTACACACGCTGACGTCCCAGAGGGTGCTGCATATATGCACTTTTTAAAGAGGAAGAGATGCTTGACATTGGCTAGCTACCACAAGAAGCGCAAGAAATCTGACTGTCCTTCAAACGACGGTCTGATGCTGTTAGACGAGTTTTGGCCCAGAGGAACCATGAAGTCCATCGGTCCCTGCTTTGACGATCCTGCCATCTGCAATGGGGGCAAGCTACCACAGCTTAACCGACTGTTGGCAAACCACTTTTACCTGTGTACTGGCTCACGTCTTTAGATCCCTCCTATAGCAGCAGGCTTAGATCGCACATCAAGGGGCGACATTCACACCTTTGAATGAAAATAGCATACATTTGTGATACATGGCATATTATTGATGTCTATTAGTGTTGTCGTCATCATGGTAACATGCTTATAGACAACACCACAGAGCATTTCCGCCAGTTTAGATAAAGGCACTTTTATCATCCTTTATCTCAAACAACATCCCATTACGCCGTAAGGGCCAGTTTTCGGGTGTTGAAGTAAGGCCGCAATGCCCATTCCGTTTCGATGTCGCGCATGTCAACCGTCCCAAGTTCAATTTTGAACGGTCTCATTACAAACCTCGGCCCAACTTCTGTCAGTGTAACCTCCTTCTGTTCACCTATATCTCATTGAAAGATGTCATAATTATGCGTCTTACCGTCCCGGTCGTTCGATAGCCACACGTGGTGCCGGAAGTGTATAAGGTCTCGCTTGTTTACGAATGAAAGCACACGCGTTTCATCTGGATTTGCCGGGGGAAACATATATCTCAGGATGTTTTTCACCCTTTCCCCCAGCTGCGATGAGAAGTTGTGGAATATGAGGTGCGGAAAGGCCTGCGCCATGTTAGTTCCGCTTATTCACAACTCCTCTTACCTCTGACATTGTCGGCGGTTTTTCCGGAAGGTCATGCCTCAGTACCACATCTGAAAGCTGGAAATACGCGGTAGGTCCGTGCGGCAGGTGGGATATAATCATTGCATTTGGTTCCCCCCTATGTTCATATAACAGGACGATATCGGATACATCCTTAGATTTGCAGAAGGTTACCAGATCCTTCATTATATACGATCCTCTGTTCATGCGTTCAGAGTTTGGTATGATGAGGCGGATTTCCTTCGCGAACTGCGACAGACGCGATGAGGGATCTCGAGAGGTGGTGATCATAACCTTCGGATTCTTGATACCTGTATACTTTTAATGTCCGTCTCCTTTTATATTGGCATCATCATGTTAGGGGACAATATCTGCCTGTTTATAGCTGAAACGTACCCACGAAGGCATATTCATCATCAGCGTGCGTATGTTCCTCGCGATGGTGGTCATCCAGAAGGTCCAGTGACCCATGCACTTCTCCACTAACATTTCTTAGATCTGCAGGTATTGGTTTGTTGGCCTTCAAAGCCTCCTTGAGTTGTCTCGCCCTTTTAAGCGATGTTGCCTGCTTTCCCTCCTGCGCCTTTGCGAAAAGGTACTCGCGGCGTTCCCGCAGTGTCTTCCGCAACATACTTTAATGTGTATCCATATAGTATCTGAAATGTATAATATTATCCACCAATATTTGCGGATTTCTTTGCTATTGATGTGCAACGCTGATGTACCAGGTTACCGTTGCTACGTCCAATATGGCTGCGATAAAGACTCTAACCTGTTATACCAACTATACTGTAACACGGTCTAACACTGATGTTGGTGCGGTAACGGTGTTATATCAACACGGTATGGGGAGGTACCACTCAGGCTTCCTGGAGGCAAGGAACACGTTACTCTAGTTTTACAACAGATGGACACATATTATACACATATCCGCGAACCCTACTGTATGTGAATGAGGAGAATCCAAAGAATTCCGCTAGAACGCTCTAGGAACAATGGCTTTGACCGTTTCCCTTGAAAAAGCTGTCTAATTTCATCTGCCCTGGTGGAAGGTTGGTCTTGGCAACCTCCTTCTTGACTAGAGGGGATACTTCACATTCGTCCTTAAATTCACAGATCTTACACTTCCAGACCTCACTTTTCTGCTCACATTATAACTGTAACTGTCTGCAACCTACGCCAACGGGTTCTGCATCTCTGTGCCCATCCCAGAAGTTACAGAGGTGATTGATGGTGTACATTAATGACTTTTCGTGCAACTCAATCTCCGATGTGTCGAACACTTCGCCATCATGTTCATACGATAACTGCATGGTAGTTGCAATTTCCGGAAGTTTTTTAAACGCGTTTTTAAACTTCTGTTCAAGCTTGGCCAGACAACCTTCCGCCACCAGCTCTTCTACCATGAATGGTGCTTCCTTGTCGCATTCGAATGCCCTATATAGTCCCTCGAATGACTCGTTTCCCTTCCTCATATTTTCCATCATCATGCAATACGCCTGTACCTGCAGTGATGCTCCTTGCATCTGCGTCACGCTAGGCTTTCGCCTTACTCCTCTAGTTTTGGTGTCCGATATGAGTACGCGTTTAGGTCCCTTTCCTGTAGTTGGTACAAGTTCCAACTGGTCGATAATCCCCCTTAGCACGTACCCATTAAAGTTACCAAACAGCCATATTTCACGGCATTTCCCTGTCTCCATTAGCTGTTCAATCAGGTTGATCGAATTCAGAAGTTTAACTCCCAAGTAGTCCTCGTTCGTTTCGACCTGTACCTCCACCACGTCATGATCCTCCAATTCAAGCTGTTCATGGCGTTCAATTCCATCTTCCATTTCCTTCGTCACACGCTTCCTCCCGGTGATGAGCATAAGCTCAATTTGTTTTTCACACCATAATTGCGATGAAAGATCAGTCACTGAAAGACTCCAATTTTTCCTGAACTTGATCACGGGAGGTAGCGGGACAGATTCATGGCCATCCTCCATTGATAAGACTCCATCTATATAGTCTTCTATGTCCGGTATGAGAGATTCAAGGTTATGAACATCCAACGCCTCTGCTGTAGCAGTGACATCATCATCGGTCGCCAGATCCTTTGTGTCAGTTTCCTTTGCGATTTTGTACGTTTTACGTTTCTTTAGGACTTTATCAGGGTCTTCCATCGTGACAAGTTGCCAATGGCATTAAAACTATACCAACTATATCCAGAACCGTGTTCAATCCTCATACTGCATGAAAACCATTATAGGAACCTTCTAATCCTTCCAAAAGTTATGATACTGAGCGTACAGACCGACATATATGCCTATTCTGTACAACTTCTACGGCAATCTTCGTGATATGTCTCCTTCCTTGTGATTGCCTTAGTATATATTATCGCAAATGACCATTCCTAGATAGTTTCAGAAACAAATTTCATCGTTTCCTATCAAAACCATTAATTTAAATATTGACTATATCCACACATTCTAGCATTGTGATGCATATGGGAAATTTATGATGTATCATCGAGCACATCAAATGTGCAGGCGATATATAACTATATCCATGCTAATGATATATGTTGGGCGATTTATATCCAAATTGTTGAACTATATTTTGAATTCTGTCGTCTAGACTTGATTCTAACGCAATTATGCCAACCACGTCATGTGTTGTCCATGTACCGATGTTCTGTCTAAATAACCGTTGTATGTCTATTACTGCATAATACCACGACTCAACAACCTACTATCACCATGTCAAATGATAGGTTACGTTGCTTTCGTATCTTTAGATCTGGAATACCGGATAAGTCTGTTCCTCTCATGCTTGGTGAGCTTGATCATATCGATATCATAGCATATTTTGTCAGGCATAGATGAAGCGGGGAGGGGGCCAGTTCTCGGCCCTATGGTATATGGTGGTTTCGTATGCGCGATTGACGGAGACCATGAACGAATTTTGAAGCGGGAGATCCGTGTGGACGACTCCAAGAAGTTGACGGCTATAAGTCGTGATATCAAGTTTAGACAGTTGAACAGTCCGGACAGGCAGTTCGCCATATGCGCCGAGGTAATAAGTCCCAGGTTCATCGGCTACAAGATGCTTCAGAGGTGGGTTGCCATTGGGCTTGATATGAGCATGCTCAGGGAAAGTTGCAATCTGAACACCATATCGCACAATTCCGCCATTGCTATAATAAGTCATTTTCTATCGCAAGGTTTCAACCTACAGGAGGTGGGTATAACCTCAGGAAATGCGTCATAACTATGACAGGTCTACATCGATGCAGTGGGATCACCATCCAAGTATGAGGATAAGCTAAAGAAGCTGTTCCCCAATCTGCGCTGCGTGGTAAGTTACCCATTGCACGCACGGTATAGATGTTTGTTTTCACATATTTACAAATGGGTTCACAGGTTGCCATTAAGGCTGACTCTAAATATGCTGTTGTTAGTGCAGCTTCTATAGTTGCCAAGGTGATCAGGGACAACATGATAGACACCTGGTTCAAGGGTTCCGATGAGCCTGTAGCTGTTGGATCTGGATATCCAGGTGACGAGGTAACACGCAAACTGCTGACTTCTACCGTCGACAAGGTGTTCGGCTTTTCCGAGTTGGTGCGTTCTAGCTGGGCCACGGCCAAGAACATTCTGGAGGATACCACAAGAGTCACCCCCTTCGAGTGGTATGACCCTGACGAGGATGATGAGAAGAAACAGGGGCAGCTGGAAGGGTTAACCCAGAAAAAGGAATACGGGTCATTCCAGACGCTCCAGAAGGTGACTGAACTTTAAAAGCGGTCCTATGCTTGTGACATGAATGCTAACTGTATTATGTTAAGGGGCTATAAGGTCATACCTAAAGGTTAGGCACCTGTCCAACACTGCCAGTGGTACCATTACTAATATCCGAACCGTACAAGCTCCAATACACAATCGCTGGGGTGTAAACAAAAATTGTGCAGATATGTATTTCTCTAAAGATCGTTTCCTCATAGCGACATATCTGTAGACAAATGGATACTCATATCCAAAATACGAAACGTTCAAGTTTTCCGTCGGCGTGTGGTGCCCCGGGATCCGTTATGAGGTCAGCTGGCATATCAGGTTTTGTCGAGCCGATTATCTGTGTAACGCCATACTCCTCTGTACCCTTTCCGTCATATCTGTTTCCAGCAAACCGTACGAGACGGGCCTTGGTATATGCGTTGAAGATGCATGTTTCCTTGCCTCTCGGGCGCAGCTCCACGCAGGATACCTGGCCTTGGCAATTGAAGGGCATTGCATTCAGCTGTTCCACCTTTTGGTTTCGCAGCAATGTGACGTGAAGCTCGTTGGTGACTGATGTCTCGTGTTCTTCGAACTCATCGTCAACATGTTCATCATCATCAGCGATGTTATCTACGTTTACCGTCTCGTCATCATCCCCATTAGTATTTTCTGCGATAGTGGTCTGTTTTCTACTATGAGTCTTGTGATTAGTTGCCTCCTTATATTGTTTCACCTTGACATCGTCTTTACTTTGCTTCTTATACAACGTCTCGCCGTTACAGGATATATTCTTTGCATGCAGTTCAGCCAGCAGCTGATTGAGTTCACCGTCACTGATTGAGCCGTTTGGATCCACCACTGCGGTGTCTGTGTATGTGATTTCTACATTACCACCATTCGTAATGTATATTCCTCGTGCAGCGGCTTCGGGCTCGGTCATCATACCCACACACTTCTGTTTCCCTGTACTTCCAGTTTTCATTTTAGTAATCCTTTTATGCGATACCATGAGAATCTGGTTCATCGTGCGCTTCACTGATTCCTGGAATTCCGAGGCAATATCGCCCAGGGTATCCTCCGGCTTTGCATGCGTCATAAACACACTACGTTTGGCCGTTTTCCCCTTATACTTGATCGACTTGACACCGGAAAGTTCCACCGAGTATGGTTTTCTCTGACCGTCTGCATCTGCTGAGAGCGACGACACTGCGAGTGCGGTACTTTGCAGCCCCTTAATAACTGCATCCACATCCTCGTCTGTTACGAGGTTCAGCAACGCCAGTGTGACGTGTGGCCGTTTTTCATATGCCACTCCAACTCCTGGATACAAATATGCACTTCAAAGGGTGCAACCAACCTAGGTGCTTTTTAACCTCTTCTTTCAGTTCGTCGAATTTTTGGTGGAACTCCGCACCTCGCACAGGCAGGCAGAGATAATAGTTGTATACCCGACTCTTGCGACAGCAATTTAACATTTCCTCAATCGCTTCTATTGCGCGTTCTCCACTGGCCATGAGAACCAGGGACTTGTTATGTGCCTTCAAACTCAGTCTGACGTTCATTCGCTTTTCGAATTCCGGTATGTTGCGTTGAATGAATTCCTTAAATGGCATGCGCACATTGACAGCATTCTGCTGTATGCGCATAGGTGTTACCTTTGCCGATTCGTCATTACTCGCTTCGCTGTGCCCTTCTTTCGCTGTAGCCATGTGTCGATCAGGGATGGAACCATGTTACCTACCTTCTTCGGGGGTTGGAAGCTCTGATTCTACCGGAACGGGCACTCTGAATGTGGTGTACTGTGGAGGATCTACACCCTCCTTCCGCATTGATATCGTCTCGAAACGGAAAACGTCCCCCTTGATAGTGCCCATGGTGTCTATTCCGTCGCTCGATTTGGACGATTTAGCTTGTATACGTGGGTTCCTACCACTGGCAACATATTCACATGATAGACGGTCAGTAATACGGTGATATCGACGAATATTTGGCGTTTCTACGACTTGGAAGGCTGTTCCTTGTTGAAGACTCGATGTGTGTATATGTCTTGTTATAATACCCACGTTCACTACATGACAGAGTCTCATTCGCGTACAACATCTTATAGTGATGCATTTTTCGTTTCATCGTGCCGATGCGGCGACACAGATGCCCACCACGCATGATAGTACCGTGTCCACCCACCACGGCAACATTGCAAAGATGGTAGAAAACGGTGATTCCAGTTCCTGCGCAATGCGATCCTCCAGATAGTGTTAAAGTATACAGCGTTTACTAGGTTGTTGATGTTACTGGCGGCATAATGTGACTACTCCTTTTGCATCTTCTACTATCTGAATGGCCAAACGGCCGAATCCTATCATGTACTAAGCAGTGAATATAATCAC
Source organism: Ailurus styani (assembly GCA_002007465.1). Lineage (NCBI taxonomy): Eukaryota > Metazoa > Chordata > Mammalia > Carnivora > Ailuridae > Ailurus > Ailurus styani. The sequence continues at coordinate 42,935 of LNAC01002024.1, forward strand.
AGGATACCACTCTATCAGATGAAACATGTATACTGTTATATATATTAAAGAGGTGCCTCTCGACTAGCCCCTAAATATTAGATGGAAAGTGAAAACGCTAGCACCCCGTCTTTCCACAGGACATACGGGTTCACGATGCGTACCAGAGTCGCGACTTGTTGGCCTACTCCGGTTAGGCGGAATATTTCGTAGTTCGCTCCCTCTTTCTGCGCGAATATCCACTGCTTATGGCTGATTTTGAAATCAGGTCGCTTGGCGCTTGCACTGCTTTTGACCTCAATGTAGACTTTTGCTCCATCGGGTCTGCTTATCGATATGTCATATGCGAGTCCCTTTTCCTCCATTTGGTTGTGCCACTGCACCATTAGCTCTTTTTTGGCTATATCTGCGTGTAGCATCTCCTGTAGCACTTTGTACACGTATTCCTCGCCCAGTATTCCAACAATATTATTTCGGTTTGGATCCAAAAACTTGCTTAATTCCAAACCTGCAGCCATTTTCTTGCTCATAACCTCTGTGGTGACATATTTTAAGGGGTTTATATTCTCCACCATAGCATACACCGTATTATGGTCGAAGGGGTGATTTCTATATATGCGCAAGTATGGCAGGGGTTCATTCTCCTGTTTGTTGAATGAATGTCCGTCCTTGTATAATACAAATCTTCTAGGTTCTGTCGGGTTACATTTTGTTAACACACGCACGGGTTCCTTTACATTTAAACTGGTACGCATCGCTGCCTCCAGGAGCGACCTTGGATACTGACCTTCAACCTTTTTGACCACGCTTATTGATTGACTATCCTCCCTCTTACATATGAATTCATCGTCCGTTTCTCCGCCAATCAGTTGCAAGGGATCTAGAGTATGTCGTGAGAATTCAGTTTTCTCAGTGCTTTCTGTAGCAGCATAAGAGTGAGTTTGACTGCGTGTCGCATCCGGCAGAGACATGCACGTTGAACTATACATGTCCGTTTGCACCATCGATGCCAAAGCAGTCAAATCAAACATTGCACTCCTGGTTGTGTTCCGATCTGGCATAACGAGACCCACTTCCTTACTTGTGATACCTAGAGATCTAACAAAACTCTTCATTTCTTGTGGATGTAACTTGATAGCCATGTTATTCACTAGAAATATATAGACAAGTGGATCCATCACCTCATCCTTGCAGTGATCCTCGGTAGGTATGTGAGAACCATATCCCTCTATATGCGGCAAACCGTGTCCCTCATATTCTGCATATCTATCATCACGTTTATTTGTCATTTTGTAAACGCAGAGCTCTTCACGGCTGCACGTAACTTGGTCACCAAGGTGTTCGTTATTAGCAACATACACTGCAGCAGTAGTTGGCATTGTAGTTTCCTCAGAATCTCGCTCTACAATCTTGGTTCTAATCGCATTACAAATGCAATTAACTGGGTAGCCACTGTTGTAGCTTTTAACGAATACATCCACCGTCTTCTTAGGTTGTAACCGTATCATATCGTAAACTGTACACATAAACCCGGCGAGAAATCTGGCTTGCTCCGTCGATCTGATGAATCGTTTATTCATAATTACAGGGTCCGCGTCTGGATCAGCCAAAAGTACCTTGGCCAAGTTTCCAAAAAATGCCCTAGGCAGTTCTGTCAGGTTTCCAACCTCTTCCTTTACACGTTGAGGATCATGCAAAAGATTGGCATATGAAGCCATGTTCTCCGGAGGATCATCCACAGTCACGTATAAGCGTATTGTCAGTTCACTGTCACAGTGTACCAATGCATCCGTGGCCATCTGTACTCCCTTTATTTCCCTAGTTCCATCGTAGTATCGATACTCCGCGTTAACCTCATCGAAAAAGAAGCATATATCAAGTCGTTTCAATATTTGGAGTAGTCGTTGACACTGGGACACATACTCCTTTCCCATGCGGTGCCTCATGTGCTGGTGGACATAGGGGAGTAGGATAAGGAGCACGTAGGTTCCGAGCGGCTGTTGATATCTACCTATAAGCGGGTTTCCTACCGGTACCAAAGAGATGTGGTCGCAGAGGTCGGTTACCTTCAATGAACATAGGATACGGACCCAAAGTTGATGCTTGGTGATCCCTACCTTTTCGAGGTACTTGTCCGAGTAGTTCGATACGTCACCTTCCTGTATAGTAGCTGCCAATGGACGCATAACCACGTATGCTCCAGTCTTATCAGATGATGGGAGCAATATTGCCATAGTCTTGGCTTCAACAGACTTTAGTGCCACCAAGCCACTTGATGGCGCGACTACCTTCATATCTGCAGGTATAATTGCGTCCCATTTTGGGGGTGTTTCAAACGTGAACATGTGGCTGTGCTGGGCGGTGATTGGTATACAAGGCTTATCCCAGAGTGTTGCGATAAAGGTTGCATTGTCCATTGTATTGTAGAGGTGCATAACACAAGCGAAAATCTGTTCCACGGACTTTGGTGTTCTGTCTAACTGGCCAGCTTCAAGTATCCTCATCGTTTCCTCCATAGAAGCAAACTCACTTACACCTAACAACATCCAGAATTCCACTAGCTGGGGCATCTCGCTTGAGTAAATTTCTGCCAATATCCATGGACCGTCATAATCAACTATTGATCTGTATATGGCCAGCTTTGGGTCAGTTGTTCTGTATGTCAGCGGCATCTCAATGGCACCTTGCTGCTTTGGAAAAACCACCACCAGTTGCTTGTACGAGAATTCAACTCGGATGCGTGACACTGCGGAATGCCCTTGTTGCATTTGCCGATGAAGCTCCGCATATATGTTAGCCAGTGCTGCCTTTATCTTTCCAACATCATATTTGAGTGCCTTCAGAAATGTATGCTTCGCAAAGCAGATATTGAACCTCTCCAAATTGGCTTGACCAAATACATTGAATGAATATTGCCCCTTATTCTGTCCTTCGGTAACTCCTGTATTGTTGCGAATCTCGTCGCATATGAATTCGAGTATTTCCAATAGATCTGGGGGCTGCGGAGGACTTAGAAGCTTATTCGTCACCAGCGGATCCCGTTTACTGAATAGTATGAAGGGATATGCAACATCATCTTCCACAGCAATTGGTGGTACTGGTTGCCAGGTGATGGTCCAAGACCCCTTTTGAGTCTCCGTAAGCATTGCCTGTTTGTATGGGAGCCATGGAATGTTACGTAGTTGGTAGTATAATAGCGATCGGCCTAACTTCTGCGGGCGTTCAAGTGGACCGAATGTTGCCGTCAGATATTCTGGGTGTAGCGTCAGTTCCTGTTCCATAAGTTGATACATCATTATGGTCAGGTTATAACCTTGTTGTATCCGTTGATTATGTTCGGTATTAGATTCCCGGCTAATGGACTCAGTTTTTTTGTCAGTTACAGGTCCACCTTTTACCTTTTCACCTTTTCCGCATTTGGTTTTAGATTTACTTCCTTTGTTAGATGGACTTTTGATATCATGGTCACATTGCTCATACAAATTCCGTATTGCTATTGCTATTTTACTAAAATCCAGGCTGTAGCAATCGTGAATTATATTTTTGCATCCGAAAAGGGCTACCCTACTGAGATCTATATTGCGTTCATCATGACAATGTTTGATGGCTTTGTCACACGCTGGAGGTAGGGGAGGAAATGCGTAATCTCCACGGTCATTCACATTGATATCTGCCTTGCGGTAAGTGATGAAGGTGTCAACGCCGAGATAATTCAATGCGCTCTTGATATCTTGGATGGTAAGGCTGTTATCGTCGGAACCATCGCCCTTCTTTATACCCTTTAAATAGTCTTGGTTTATGTAGCGGATAGGTAATCCGAGATCCGAAAAGAACCTGCGTACCATGGAGAAGTACAAGGACAGTTGCATGTCCATAGAGGGTATATTATAGGGGTCGTCACAATTTGGACAGAACCGCACACCTTCATGGTCAAGTGTAAAGACATCTCCACTCTCCAGCACTACAGGCATTGAACACAATATCTTGATGTCTTCACTACTCAGTGTGTTAAGCTTGTCATGGTTACGGGCAAGCATGTGTAGAATAGTCTTGCTCTGGGCCAATATTTCATCCTTAGCGTATCGAGTACTATTTTCCACTAATAGGCGTGCCTTTTTGATAACTAACGTACTCAAGAGATTGTTACCGGTTAATTCCACGCATCCCATCAATTCCAGCATACTGGCCACCCGGTGCACATATCCGTCTATATCCCAGACGACATCAAACAATCCAGACCCCACTACATTGTCGAGTTGTATGGATCCCAATCCGGCAGTGTCACGTATGAACATGGTGGAGTCATCAATGTCCATAAGCATCCCCTGCGTGTCTACAAGAAACAAGGACCTGCGTATATCATCTATCTCTTGTGGTGTTGCCATTCGTTCCATAATACAGAGTAAGACTCCCACGTTGTTAATAAAATTCTGGATCAATTTTGGTTGAGACGCTAGTGGGACCGAAGGATCAACCTTCCTGCGTATATCCTTTAGAACCTTCACAATGAACTCCGGGTTAAGGTCGTTACAGCCTATACTTAGCAAAGTAGGTCGCAACATCGGATCTTCTAGTTCCGCATCCGCATACCACACATTGCAATAGTCTCGTAGTAGCCATGGGGATAAGGTCGCACGCATCATACTACTGTGTTCTTGTTTTGTCGATAAACATGTCGTATCTGGTGGCAAAAATACCTTTGAAGGCACATTAACCAACTTGTCAAGGTATTGTACGGCGACCCATTCTAATTCCTTCAGCATTCTATGTATTTCGGCACATGAGCTTTCAAAGCATCCTCTTCCAGAATATTCTTCGGGAATGGCACGTATAATACTAGCATACATATTTTTGATATAACGACACCTTTTGGTTATTATATGCGCCATGATAGAGAATGCCTCCCCTATTTTCCTCGCCAAAATTTCATTCCATGGATCATGGTCAATGATTGACTGCCTGCTTGTTGAGATAACAAAGTCAGCGTTGACTAGAAAAGGCAGTCCATAGTCTGCAATTGGCAACACATTATATATATCGAAGCGTGGCCATTTATCTTTCTTGCTCTGTATGGGAATCCCCACCGTCACTATGCTGTCTCTGCGTTGGTTCTTCGAGGCACCCAAGCTTAGCCTTTCAGTGGCATCGAGGTCGAACATGTACTGCAGAATGAAAAGCTGAATATCATGGTCAGTACTAGTGCCATCATCGTTAGTCTTGTGGCTTGTAAGTGTTGTCACATGGACTTGCACGTTGCCGTCTGTGGATTTACATAAACCATCCCCTTGATCCTCAACACCAGATTGCATCCTTTTCATCCCGTGTAACTTTATACTGAAGTGTTCAATTCTTTTAGTAGACTTGCTAAGCGCAGTAATCATACTCTTAGAGACGTCAACGAATGTAATTGCCGTTAGTTTCCGCAAGAATGCCAGGTGTAGGTGCCCAATCCCCTGGAACTCCAAGTAATACTGTTCCCATCCTACTGGCTTTAGTTCCTCCTTTAGAGGCAGGTAAAACATCGTACTTGGGAGTGTTCCATGTTTGTGTATAAGGTTTGCGGCTAATTTGTAGAACGCAAGGCCACCCGCAGGAGATAGACGGGCATGGACAAACGAGAACGGACTACCACACTTTTGTACATCCACCCAATGTGGCATAATGTACTGCGTATTGTTTTCCATATTGGGGTCGCTAGAAAACATGAAATGGTATCCGTTGGAGAATATATGCGGTGACTGTGTTACTAAGAATACCGACTTGAACCCTATTCCGAACTTCCCAGTCTTTCGTTCACTGGCGCCTAACTTGCTGCTTGTACCTATATCACAGAGTGATTGAACATCCTTCTTGGTGAAACCACGCTCATTGTTTAGTACAACAATTGCATTGAAGTCTAGTAGAAATGTGATTTCCGGCGATTGACAGTCATATTCGTTGTCATCAGCGTTTTGTAGCAGCTCTAGCTGCAGGTGTATGCGTGTGTTATACAAATCTTCACTGAGTCGTTTGATCGAGCGTGCCACCCGTTGTCGTTGTTTTTCCATCACTTGCATTATTTCCTTATCAGCAGCTATTTGTTCTTCCGTTTTGTTTGTGTCAGATTGAATGATCCCAACTCCGAATTCATTACGTCGTATTTCTTCTATCAGTCTTTTGCCACGTTCTATGAGCGAATCGTCCGTTGCCTTCCATGGCGTTTCATTGGGAGCATCTTTGACTGACTCCACTACTGCATTGCTGGATTTGCATGTTGGGGATTCGGTCTTATCAGGTTCATCAGTGATTTCCATTACTACTAAATTGCACTGGTGAACTTCAGAGGTTTCGTCTACAGTGGCCATGGCAGTAGGATCAGCCGTATCATCATGACAAGCCATTGTAACTTCCGATGTTGATATATCCATACTTTCTTCTGCCCCTAAAGTCTTACCCACGACTTCCACTTCTTTCTCAGGATGTTTCACCACAGGCGTGTCATCAACTTTGGGATCAGCTTCTGCCAACTTTGCATCCGCAATTCTCTTTGCTGATTTTTTAGCTAAAATTACGGCCTTTTCCCATTCTTCTTTTATTGGTATACCATAGAACAGTCCTAACCTTAGCACTTTGTTGTACACTACGTCCGTCATACGTCCCTTCAGAATGTTCTCGTTCATATATACCGCTATACGCCGTATCACTTCATTTGTCATAACCGCCGTGTTGCGAAAGTATGCCTGGAAAAACGGCAAGATTAGTAGGTCAGGCAGCAGATTTATACATTCAGCAACAAAAACTGGTCCCTCGTCTGCTGAAGCTGTTTTCGAGAATATCTTATTTATGGTAACATGCCACACCCTCGGCGGTAGCAATTCAATTTTTTTCTGCTTGGCAAGTAGTGTTATTCCATATGCCACAAACATGCGTGGGTCACGATTTTCAAATGCTTCCATAATTTTGCCGCATAGTTCATCTGTATCCAAAGGTCCTTTGGTTGATGGTACCTTTATTATACCCCCATTGTTTATGGTTATAAATGTAAATTCATCATTTAGACCCAAATCGTGACTTTCCAAGAAACTTGTCATTGATTTGAACTTTTGACGATACTGGATATCCCACGAAGTACGCTGGTGAACGTCCTCCATCATAGGCAACGTCCTAATCTGACGAGACAGAGCTGCGAAAACAACAGCTTCATCTATACACTCACTTTCTGTGTTCTCAGGTTCCTTATGTGGGATGTCTAAGTAATCGAATCCTACGACATATCCACTCATGACTGTGGGATCCCCTCTTTCCCTATGATTTTCACTGACGAAGTTGCGTATTAATGTGTTCAGATGGTGACTGTCGGTATCTCTCATGCTCACAAACTCTAATTCATCTTCTAACATTCTGGTGGCCAGATTCTTCATTAATAACCAGCCAGCGTTGTTATAGGGGCTCCACGTTGGTCTTAAAGTTCCGAACAAACTCCGAATTAGATGGCCGACCCTATTAGAAATGCAATTGTATCCATAGTAGACATCATATGTATATCCACCTAATTGCATACTAAGAAGAGCATCTGAATCAGAATCTACCAGGGGACCCTCTTCCGCCAAAATAGCCATTGTGAAACGGTCTAGGATTGAGAAAGCCTTGAGAATCATGTGGTCTGTGTCACGTATACCACGATCCGGTCTGGCTAAGTAATCTTCATTCATGAGCTTCATAAGACTCTGAATGTGCGACCCATATTTTTTGCCTGTTTGAGATGACCTGTATATAATTCCCGCTATGATTTCGAGCAAAATTTGAACGGCATCCTTTTCGTCTACTTTCATGAATTTACTACAGATTTTTGTGATGTCAGATGTGCTGAGTCGGGTGGTCTTATGTTTTTTCATGTACTCTCGAATCCTCTTTTTCATCTCAACAACAATGACCAATTTGATGATCTTTTCACGTTGATGTTCTTTCCTCATGGCTGCTGCTATGATATGTGAGCATAGGTCTTGGTTACTTGGGCAATCGCACTTGAAAAGCAGCATATCCACATTTCTCTGGTACTCCGAGTACGAGTACACTATTTGCGTGGTGTCGTCCTGATGTAATGGAGAAATCTCAACAGGTATATTCATTATTTCCATTGCTTTCCGGAATGCCGTCTCCCTTTTCAAATAACGTATCCATGGAATTCCATCTTCCATTGGGTTGGTGTCTCTGTGAACCCAGTTGGGTGATGGCAACGCCTTTTCCACGTATTTTGCGAGCTCTATATTCCTTGGCACAACTTCTCCACAGTGCATGGACACACTCTCCAAACCGCTCTGCGATTTCCCCGTATCGATGTTAATACTCTCGATGCCATGTACGACGGCGTCCTTCCTTGATAATCCCTCAGATTGGGGCGTCATCTTCAAGGGTGTGATTTTGGCTTTCGCACTAACCGATGCCTTGGGTGTGGATGACGGATGCGTCATATTTTGTGTTGCCAAGCCTCTATTAGCGTTCCCACCCTGTGCCACGTTGTATTTTCCCCTGGATATCCGATGATCCCGGTACTGATCCTCTGCAATGTTCACCACACATCAGCTCCAGATGCATCCTTGCAAAGCATCCCACCATTTATTAGGCCTCTATATGTACCGATAGGTCAGCTAAGGGTCATGGTTAAAGCTGGCTTGCCAGCTTCCCATGGTTACTAGTTTTTGTTGGATTTCCCGGTATATTCATGTAATCTCCTGCATCCAGAAGAAAATTTGGCGAACTGGGGCGCTTCTCGTTCCATATAGTACTCTTTCCTCTGCGTTTATGTCGGCTTTGTGCAATGGAAGAAATGTCTGAAACAGGTCAGTCGCTGCTGTTTGAGATGTTGGATTCCGCTGCACCCTAAACGGGGCCAAGGGTCCATTTCCCCTCCAGCAAAGCGCATTTGTATACTGTGGTGCTATTATCAGTTTTTGGTAAATGTGTCCGTGCGTTTATTCAGGCAATGCCGATGTATTTGGGCCGCACCATTGAGACGCTCGAATCGAGCAAGATTATCTCCAAGCAGGATAAATATAAGCCGCACAAGCATGCATACTGTTTATTTACGTTATACGACGTTGTACTTATGTTTCACTGAGGTACCCAGCAGCTGCCTGTCCCCTGGAGACTCACAGGGCCTTTTCCTACCCACATCACACGCTTTAATCGTCTGTTGCCACCATGGACAAAGATTTAGTACCCACTAAATTGTTGTTTCTGTTTTGGTGGTATCTCTCGTTCCCGATACTATATCAACTGGCCTCGCCGGTCCTCCTCAGGAACACCACCGCGTCTACTGGGTTACATTATACCTTCCACCATTTCCATCAGCACATATTGTAATATCCTGCTACTAAAATGATTGACGACCTATCAGTGATTCGCGAGGCTGCTGAGAACATTGAGGCGCCTTGCAAGGTGACCCAAATGTTGGATTCTGACCACCAGGTGAGGCTTGAGCAGATCGTCGGCCAACTCAACCTTCCCGTGGAATACCTGAAGGACTTCGCTCAGAATTTCTATTCCGAGCTCGTGAGCGGCCTGAAGGCCCACCGCCGGCACCGCAATCTGTGGTTGCCTGATGAGTGCAGCTTCAAGATGCTGGACTCTTACATCACTGACATTCCTACTGGCAACGAGAAGGGCTGCTACTACGCCATTGACTTCGGCGGGTCTAACTTGAGGTCCGTGCGCATCAATGTGAACGGGAAGGGCGAGATGGAGCGTGTCCAGTCCACGTTCAGTCTGCGTCACGCCACTGCGCTCCGTCCCAACGGCCTGCTTGACCGCACCGCCACTGCCACTGAACTCTTTGACCACTTCGCCAAGAGCATTGGCAACCTGATGAAGGAGTCTGGGGACCACATTGACCCCAGCAGGACGTTTCCCGTCGGCTTCACCTTTTCGTTTCCGTGCACCATGCTTTCGAGGCGTAATGCCATCCTGCTCGACTGGACCAAGGGGTTCGAAACCGGCCGTGAAACCGACGACCAGGTTGAAGGTCGCGACGTCGGGAAGCTGATGGACGAGGCGCTGAAGCGTCACAACATAAACGGGCGCGTGTCCATCGTTCTCAATGACACCGTGGGCACGCTCATGTCCGTTGCGTACCAGAAGCCTCAGGGCTACCCGGAGTGCCGCATGGGTCTGATTCTCGGCACCGGATTCAACATGTGTTATGTCGAGCACGACCACAAGCACTACGGCTACATTGGCAAGGTGATAAACATCGAGTGCGGCAACTTCGACAAGGAGCTGCCCATTACTCCTGTGGACTACGAGATCGACTGGTTCACATCTAACTCCGGCCGTGGCAAGCTGGAAAAGCTGATTGCTGGTGCGTACCTGGGCGACATCATCCGTCGCAACATGCTGCTCTACCTGCGCGAGCGTGCCCCTGCGAAGATGTGGGAGGTGGGCACGTTTACTGCCATTGATGCGTGCGACATTGTGAACGACGAATCAGGCAACTAC
>LNAC01002025.1:0-37304 GCA_002007465.1 Ailurus styani
TGATTCACAGACCTGTACCCCTTGGGCAAATAATAAAAATAAAAATAAAATTAAAAAAAAATCAATGTATAGAAATCTGCTGCATTTCTATACACCAATAATGAAACAGCAGAAAGATAAAATCAAAGAATCAATCCTATTTACAATTGCACTGAAAACAATAAGATACCTAGGAATAAACCTAACCAAAGAGGTAGAAGGCCCATACTCTGAAAGCTATAAAACAATGATGAAAATAATTAAAGACCACAGAAAGAATGGAAAGACATTCCATGCTCATGAATTGGAAGGATAAATATTGTTAAAATGTCTGCACTATCCTGGGGCTCCTGGATGGCTCAGTCATTAAGTGCCTGCCTTTGGCTCAGGTCATGATTCCAGGGTCCTGGGATCGAGTCCTGCATCGGGCTCCCTGCTCACCAGGAGACCTGCTTCTCCCTCTCTTACTCTCCCTGCTTGGGTTTCCTCTCTCTATATCTCCCTCTGTTAAATAAATAAATAAATTTTTAAAAAAAAATGTCTACACTGTCCAAAGCAATGTACCCATATTATGCAATCCCTAACACAATACTACCAGCATTTTTCACAGAACTAGAACAAACAATCCAAACAATCCTTACATTTGTATGGAACCATGACATGTCCCAAACAGCCAAAGTAATCTTGAAAGAGGAAAGCAAAGCTGGGGGACATCACATTGCCACTTCAGGATATATTACAAAGTTATAGTGATCAAAGCACTATGGCATTGGCACAAACATCGACACACAGATCAATAGAACAGAACATCCAGAAATACCCAGAAAACCCAGAAATAAATCCACAACTATGTGACCAGTTAATCTTCAGCAAAGCAGGAAAGAATATCCAATGGGGAAAAAAAGATGATCTTCAAAAAAGGGTGTTGCAACATGCAAAAGAGTGCAACTGGACAGTGTCTTACAGCATACCCAAAAATAATTTCAAAGTAGATTAAAGACCTAAATGTGAGGCTTCAAAACATTAAAATCCTAGAAGAGAACACAGACAGTAACCTCTTCGACATCAGCTATAGCAACGTCTTTCTAGATATGTCTCCTGAGGCAAGGCAAATGAAAACAAAAACAAAAATTGATTGGGATTATATCAAAATAAAGCTTCTGCACAGGGAAGGAAACAATCAACAAAACTAAAAGGCAACCTACAGAATGGGAAAAGATATCTGCCAATGACTTATCCAATAAAGGGTTAGTATCCCAAATTTATAAAGAACTTACACAACTCATTACCAAAAACCAAATAACCCATTGGAAAATGGGGCAGAAGACATGAATAGACCATTTCTCCAAGGAAGACATCCAGATGGCCAAGAGACACATGAAAAGGGACACCATCAAGGAAATACAAATCAAAACTATAAGGAGATACCACCTCACACCTATCAGAATGGCTCAGATAAACAACACAACGAATGACTGGTGTTGGACGTTGTGGAGAATGGGGAACCCTCTTGCACTGTTGGTGAGAAAGCAAACTGGTGCATCCACTTTGGAAAATAGTATGGAAGTTCCTCACAAAGTTAAAATAGAACTACCCCTAGGATCCAGCAACACAAAGAATACAAAAACACTAATTTAAAGGGATACATGCACCCTTATGTTTAGGGCAACATTACCTACAATTGCCAAATTATGGAAGCAGTCCAAGTGCTTATTAACTCATAAATGAATAAAGAAGACATGGTGTATATATAATGGAATATAATTCAGCCATTAAAAAGCATCAGATCTTACCATTTACAACAACACGGATGGAGCTAGAGAGCATAATGCTCGGTGAAATAAGACAGAGAGACGAATACCATATGATTTCACTCACATGTGGAATTTAAGAAACAAAACAGATGAGCCAAGAGGAAAAAAAGAGAGAGACAAACCAAGAAATAGACTCTTAAATTTGGAGAACACATGTGGTTACCAGATGGGGGTTGGGGTGGGTTAAATAAGTAATAGGGATTAAGGAGGGCACAGTGATGAGCACAGGGTGTTGTATGAAACTGTTGAATCCCTACACTATACACCTGAAACTAATATAACCCTGCAGTTTGACTAACTGGAATTAAATTTAAAAAAAAAACTAAAATAAAACAGCAGGGATGAGATTGATTATATTAAAGTTGTAAAAATGTGCAATATGTTTGAAAAATGTCTTATGAAATTGTACATTTATTTTTTATAAGATAATATAATTTACATGTGTAATATATACACGTTTCCAATGGACACACACACACCATTGACATACACACATATGTGTACAGAAATAAAAGAAATATTCAAAAGCCAGCAGATATACTTGCATTGAACATTCAGAGTCACATGATAACCCCGGCTACACTGGCTCTCAGATTCACTCCGTAGGATGACAGACAGGATTCAAAGCATGCCAAGGAGGCAGCATCAGAGGTTTCTCTTCAGTGGGAGATATTCTTGAAAAAGTCCATAATGCAGTCCAGGTCCCAGTGTCTGCCCACCCATTCACAAGTGACAGTTTGGATACAAGGAGATGAATTTGCACCTGTGGGAGTGGAGTCTTCCTGGCTTAGCACCCTCATCTCCCTTGGAGCCAGTCCCTCTGATAACACCTCCATGGGCATAACTTTCAGACCCGATTACAAGGGGTCAGCCGTGCCCATGCTGGGTTCCCACCATTTCCTATCGTTCATCATGTATTCCTCCCAGGCAAGATACAATTTACCAAGCAAAGTCCATTTTTACCACAGGCAATATTGTCTAAAAATCCAGCTGACATTCTTCCTTTATCAGAATTCACCCCGTCCCCCCAAAAAAACAAAAACAAACAAACAAAAAACAGCTAGGAAATTAACCCAAGCTTAAATTTGTCCTGTAGAAGTAAAAAGGTCCGTTAAACATTTACCCATAAGAATCAAAGTGATTTACAGTGACTTTTTCTTTTTTAAACATCACTTCATTTTCCAAATTATAGGATTTAATTTATGTATGGAATCTAAAACAAATGAACACACAAGGATAACAAAAATAGAGAGACTCATAAACATAGAGGAAAAACGAGTCGTTGCCAGAGGGAGGGTCATTGGAGGGGTATGGGTGCAGTAAGTAAGGGGGATTAACACGTACAAATTCTGGTTATAAAATAAATTAGTAACGAGGATGAAAATTACAGTCTAGGGAATATAGTCAGTAATATTGTAGTGACATTGTGTGGTTGCACATGGTTGCTACACTTCTCCTGGAGAGCATTTCCTAATTTACATATTTGTCAAATCACTATGTTGTATACCTGAAACTAGTATAATATTACATCTACACTTCAATTAAAATTATGTAATTAAAAAATATTTTTAAACCCTCAAGAAAACAGATTGTTTCCTAAAAGAACATTCCATCTGTGTGCTTACCAAAAAGCAAACAACAAAAAAAAACAAACAAAAACAGAAAACACGCAGATACTTGGTATAAAAAAGACTTTAAAGGTTTTATATTGCAAACCATTTAAACAACCTAATTACATCAAGCATATCTGGAAATTTTTCGGCATGTACACGTGGAAAATATTAAAGCTTCTTGAATTAAGATCTTTGACCTTCCACAAGCCCTTAAATACTATTGACCACAAGAGAGAAGCCTAGTACCACTTTCACTGTGCTTTAGGGGAGAAAAAAAAAAAAAGGAAAGACGTTTGAGAACATTTGAAATATTCCCCAATAAGCAAAGTATCAAGAGAAAACAACTGTCTTCCCCTCCTGAGACTGCATTTCTTTTTGGAATGATTTTAGTGTTTTCAATGGGTTTATTCTTGGCCCTACATATGATTGACTACAGGGTGCAAGACTTGTTGGAGAATACCACTATACTCACTTCCCACATGGGACCCTAACCTAAAGGCTTTTTTAAAACCCAGGTTTCCTCGAACAAATTGTTAACACCATTATTATCTAGAGAAATCGATGGTACAATTTAATATATGCATTATTAGTGGCATTTTTAATTGATGAGGAAGAAAGAGTGTACCAAAAAAAACCTTTCAGTAAAACCAATGACAATCCTCTGGCCTAGTTCTCTCCTTTCTTTCTACCTCAAAAGTTTTAAAGTTCAAAAGTAACCTCAGAAATCCAAGAAATGTTAGGTTATTCTATATTTTCACTCCTGGTTTTTAGAAAACATTTTACAGCATTGACCATTCCTCATTATTATCCCATCTGTTCTTGACATGCCATTTATCCACTCCTGTTCCTCCGTGTCCTACTGTGTACATGAATGTTTCCCCCTCACATTCCATGCTGGACCCATGCCACACTCAGTCCCCACAAGAGGCACCTCCTCCTCACAACTTCTAGTTTTGTGTAAAAATTTCCTTCATTCGATTAGGACATTCAGACTTGAGACCTTAACTCAGTACATTTTTTTCATCATTTTCTAGCACCTTATCCTAATCTAGTCCAACAGCAGACCTAGTGATTCATTCTTCACTTTCTGAACTTTCCATCTGCATGTTCCTGGCTCTTCTTAACTTCTCTGAGAGAGTTTTGCATGTTTAGAAACCAGCACCTTGGCTAATGAATGCTGACCAAATACATTAAATAAATCATCTTCAAGTTTCTGTTTCTTACTGTCACTCACACCCATTAGGAAAGAGTAAGTGTTGGACAGGATGCTCTGTAGACATTCTAACCCTCTGCAGATGTGAGCAGAGATCACACTCAATGGGTCCACGTTTCTACAGAATGCTGCACATGCCCAGCGTTATGGTGGTGGGAACGAGTGCACTATTGTCTGGACCCAGCCCCTAAATTCCCTCCTGATGAGAGGAAGGATCCCCACAGAAAGCTGGGTACTGTCCTCTGGAAGAACAACCTTCAATGCTAAGCAGCTCTATGTGGCACATAGCCCAGGAGTCCATGTGCTTTGTTGACTTAGCCATACATGAACACTAATGTGAACACAACAACAGAGCACAGACCTGGCTGATCCCTCGAATTCCAATTTTCCTCTAGGAACAAAGCAGGAGACTTAAGAGTTTGAAAGAAACTCAAGTTTTAACAGACAGACCCTTGTGTTATGCTTACTCTAAGAAGAGCCATGTTATAAGCCTACTCTTCTCTAGTACTGTGGAAGAAAATCAGGTGAAGAAACATAGCTCACATTGCTAGTTTTATGTTCATTTCTTTCACTGTATTAAAGTTATGGCATGTGTGGCTAATGGAAGACAATGTTCACATATCATGTCTATTTAATGCCTATCTTCTTTCCTCAATCTCACCTAAGGGGACTTTAATACAGAGACATCTATGGACTTATGAAACTATTCCTTATCTGTTTTGCAGAATTTTAAAGTGAAAAAAATATGTTTCCGTTATTCCCTTTCCATTGACCAAAAGATGGTCAGAGAGTCAAGGAGACAGCATATTGGTAATACCTGTGGATAGACCTGTGCTTAATTATGAATTCTATTGTCTCTCCCCAAGGTATGTGGGAAAGGGAGGAACTTACTTGCCTGGAACGTGGTGAAATTATTTTCTGGGAGGCCCAAGAGTTTGCTTTACCTGCCAGGAAGCTGGGTGACTGATGACAATGGAATTTGTTCCTGACCCTACCCAGGAAACCTAGAGGGAAAAGCAGATGGACCTGTTTGTTCGTGGCAGATCCTGGAAAGGCTGGCCATGTGGGGAACAATCTGTACTCCCAGAGTTGTAGGCACAAAGGATCTTTCAGTCTCTCCTACACACAGACAGAGGCCATGAGGGAATTTGAAGGGCCTGAAAAACCTCACACAACAGGAAATCTCTGTGTTGAACATCGTACAGTCCCAGAGAACCCAGATTGTCTCCACTAAGATTTGTTCCCCCTTCTTTCTGCATCTACCCCAACTAGAACATGAGTAAGAAGAAGCAAACTCACCTCTACCTGCAAAAGTTTCCAGCATGGGATAGAAAGGGATTTATCTTAAATCAAATTAGGACAACTGATGATTACATTGTTCCAAACAATCTAATTGCTTATACAACTTACAGGAATCTTATAATGGTCTATTCGTTAAAATTTAATAAATCAATCATGTGGTATGATACAATACCTATACAACAAGAACAACAGTTCTGCTAATGAGTGTGCGTGTACGCACACGTGCGTGATCTGTATGTTCTTATTTACGAGCACTATCCAAGCAGAGAAAAGTGATTTCACAATTCCAGGGCCTGTAAAGACAAAACAAAACAAAAGACAAAAGCTTCAGAGCTTTCAAAGGTCAGGTTTCAGGTCCAGGGAAAGAGAGAACAAATCAAATTCACAAACTACCACTCTCCCAAATTAGAGATGAACCCAAATATCCTGGCCCCTTTATTCACACAGAACAGGTTAGGAAGGCCCATGACCCCACCACTCTAGCACATTTGTTGGTATCAGCACTGGATGCTTTTCATTCTGATAGAAATTTATTTCAGGGCGCCTGGGTGGCTCAGTGGGTTAAAGCCTCTGCTTTCGGCTCAGGTCATGATCTCAGGGTCCTGGGATCGAGGCCCGCATCGGGCTCCCTGCTCAGCAGGGAGCCTGCTTCCTCCTCTCCCTGTCTCTCTGCCTGCCTCTCTGCCTACTTGTAATTTCTCTCTCTCTCTGTCAAATAAATAAATAAAATCTTTAAAAAAAAAAAGAAAAAAGAAATTTATTTCAGCAAGACTAGCTTCTGCCCGCTCTCAAGGTGGGCAGGAGAAATGAAACAGAACAAGTAAAGCTTCTAATAGAGAGATTTGGGAAGGAAATACCTGGTTCAGTATTCCTTACATCCCCCAGCAGCTCTGATAGGAAGTTCTGAGGACTACAGGGAAAAGGGCAGGGAAGGGAAGCAAAAAGGAGGAACTGGAGGTTCTCAGAATACAAACCACACAAACCTGAAGTGAGATCCCAGACATGATCTGGGTCCATGTGAGAAGTATCCATTTCCAAGGCTCCAGCAAATACCCCAATATAAATATTCTCTCTGATCTAGGTCTGTCACTGTGGAAGGAGCCTGAGTGAACCATGGTGGGCAAAAATAGATGATATAGATGGAGGATATCAAGATATAAATATATTTTCATTTAGCAATTTAAAAAATTCCCATTAGCAAAGAGCCTGGGTGGCTTAGTTGGTGAAGTATCTGAATCCTGATTTCAACTCAAGTCATGATATCAGTGTCCTGGGATCGAACCCCAGGTCTGGCTCCCCACTCAGCATGGAGTCCACCTGAGATTCTCTCCCACTCTCATTCCCCTTCCTCCCCTCATGTACATGCTTTCTCTATTTCCTTTATTTATAAATAAAGAAAATTATTAGCTTCTTTGTCTTCTCTGTATCACAGGGAATAGAAGTAAGAGTATTACATTTCCCAGGGTCTCCTTGCCCCAGGATCTGGATTTGGCCTGCACACTGCCAGTGGAAGTATTATGAGATCTGGGAGGTGACAAGTAGGCTGAAGCCATCTCATGCAGGGGACACGAGGGCGTCACAACAGGAGTCTTGGCAGCAGCCTTGTGTGAACAACACAGTCCTTTTCCTGGGGCTCTAGAGGAGCTGGGATGTCAGCAGTGCTTTCCCACAGGCTCCTGGCTTCTTAGAATTAGGGTTCTGCACTGAATTGGGCTCCTCCAGGCTTTCTAACACTTTAAAGGTATAATTCCCTGTAATACAGACAAATTGTAGCAAACAATTCTGTTTAGAGTGTCTTACAGGATCTTCTGTTTTCAAACTGAACTCTGACTAGTACAGTGGCTCCTCACCATTTGATGTCACCAAGAAGACCTCACTCAGGTGCCCTCAGAAATCCCCTCAGACATAGGAAGCTAGAGTATAGGGACAGGAGGCCATGAGTAATGTCTGGATAGGAACTTCTCTCCTGTCACAGGGAAAGGGAAATGAAAGTATTTCTTAGTTTCCCAAATATAGTAATTTTGAAGAGAACCAATAACTGTTTGAGAACTAAGCCATATCATAAGTTGCTGAACAACACCTTGGGTTGAAACTGCTATTACAACATATGAAAAGTTTTTCTGTAAAATGCCTTTATGTTTACCATGTATTTATTGAGAGCACCTTTTGAGAGCAACAAGCCTAAATCCTAGGCCCAAACTCTCCGCAGAGACTGATACTGTAGAGCTCTCATCTGGTCCATTCCTTTGCCTCCAATAAGTGTATTCCTTAGCAATCTTAAGGCAAAACTGTGCTGTGGGTGTCTTCCAAGCGATGTAGAAGTCAGTGTCAGAGAATCTTCAAAGCCCTTAGAGGTGATCAATCAATAATATGTTGGATTTTTTTCCCTTCGTGAAGGAAAGCTGTGGAGCAGGATAAGAGCTCAGAACAACAGTGCAGAAAATCCACCCTGAGCATAGGTGTCATGACTGATACTAAACAGTGAACTCACCATCTGATGGGCTGCCTCGCTGCCAGTTCTCTCTACATTGGAATTATTCAGATTCCAGCCCTTTTTATGTGTGGTTTAATTTTCCTTTCTACTGCTCTGTACCTTCAGAAACATGAGGGTCAGAATACTTTAGCTTTCAGTTTTCTCAATGATGAACACCAAATGAATTCTTAGGATCAGAACTTCAATGATTTATGGTATGAGAACTTTCATAATGTTATGACATGAGGAAAGTTCTGATCAAGCCCTCCTGCAGGTTATTGTGTCTAGCCTTCCCAGTAAAGTGAGCTCTGCCCAATTTAGTCCACCCTATTCATCGATCTGAGTCCTCACATGAGTGTGTCCCCAGCAGTCACCTCCAATATCTGGTCATATTTAAGATGGTAGGGATTACAGTCCTCTCTTCCTAATAACCACTACCTACAGCATCCCTACCATCTTCCTCCAGCTTTGGGAGTGTTGACATTCAGAGTTTCTCCTCTAATGTTCTCTTAATATAGCACGGTGCCAGGGATGCCCAGCTCTTGGGGTGAGTTGGCCATCTGGGAGTCTAGGACACTGGAGGACAAACCTAGAGCAATAAGAAGCTTCTGACGTGAAACTCTGTCACCTACTGCTGCCAAGAATCAGGAATTCTCCATAGCAGAACAATTTACCTTTTCTTTAGATGATTTATTATTCCTTATTTTAAGTCCACAGCTGTCACAGCACAGAGGAATGACCTGTCATTACCTCTCACTTGAATGTTTCCATTCATTCTATTCTCACTATTAAGCTTCAAGTACATCTCTTTCTAGAACTTGGGCTGGGATGGAAGAGACGGTGAGTGACTTCCCAACCTTCACAAAAACATGATTTTTTGTGTTTTTATTTGGTTGCATGTTTATTTAATTGTTTAAGAATTTTACTTCTTTAATGACTGAAGTAGTTCTGTTCGTGAACCGTTTATAAGAACCCTTTCCTTAGTAACAGATGTGTCATCTCAAAACTTCTTTCTGATTGGCTGGAGCTCAACTGATTTGAATTTTAATGTCAAATTCTATTCTCTTTTCTTCTAGCCTTATCAGTTCTACCTCAGTCTTATGCTCTACTAACCCCCATCAAAGCCCCCAAGAAGAAAATGGCCATAAATGGAGTCATGGTGCTAGGATTTCTTATGATGGTTTTCCTAATGGGTCCTCAAGAATCCTGGGCTACCAAAGGTAAGTGCCAAGAGAAGCAAAACTAGGGGTATAATCTCCGAGGGCACTGGAGAGCTGAACCGTGGACACTTGCAAAACAATTTTTGGAGTGAAACAAAGTGTGACAAGTATTGTGTAGCTATAATCTGAAAGTATAATAAATTGTAGTCTGGAGGAGTTCTGCCATTACAAACTGAAGTCAGTCTTGTTTAGTTTAGAGGAGCAAAAAACGAATTCTATGTTCACTAATACCATTGATTTTGAATAAGCTGAACTTGAAGTGGAAATATTTTCTGAGAAACATTAACAAGCTACCTACTGGGTTTCAATTTCTCTTTCTGGAAAATTACTGCAATCAAAAATGTAAACTATTTTGTGGGGATTAAATGAAAAACATATAATGTTCTCTGCTCCTGTATTAGCTGAATACATGGTAGTTATTATTTGGCATGTGAATCCTGTCAGCATATTTTGAGCATATATTATATTGAGGATTACTAGAAAGGAAAATCTCCGAAAAGCAACAAACTACTCCAGGAAGGGGAAGGCCAGGTATGCTGTTATGAATTGCATTATATACTTATGTATACATAGCAAATATTCTGTTGTATATGTAAAATTAATGCAATCTTGTATGTCATTTTTATCTCTGTTGGAAAAAAAAAGAGTTTAAGATTTCATTTGATTCCAAAGTCCAGAACCCACATTTTAAACAGTATTTCCCTCTTCTTAGAGCTTCTATATCCTGAGAGATTCCCTGAAATTAAGGCTGAAGTGATTTAATCCCTGGGAAAATACAGTTAGTCAGAAATTCTCTTTTAGGAGCTGCTGCTGGATTTCCTTAGGGAATCATTTCTCTGCTAGTACATGAAACCTAACAACAGCTTCACAAGACACACATTTTCAGACTCCATTTCTTTCAGTCCACCTTCTTTAACTCTGTCCCTTTATATCTCCCCTCCCAGCTCTGTTCAACATGGATGTCCTGCACCTGAGTCCCTGCTCTCCATCACTGCTCCACTCCATACAGCTCCACTCAATATGGCTCCCCCACACTCACCCACATGTTTGTCTCACGTCCTGGGTTCTTCTTCCTCACCCCCTCCTGGTTCCCATCCTAACTCTCTTCCCTGCCTTTTCAGAGGACCATGTGATCATCCAGGCTGAGTTCTATCTGACCCCTGACCCATCAGGCGAGTTCATGTTTGACTTCGATGGGGATGAGATTTTCCATGTGGATATGGAAAAGAAAGAGACAGTGTGGCGGCTGGAAGAATTTGGACGCTTTGCCAGCTTTGAGGCCCAAGGTGCCTTGGCCAACATAGCTGTGGACAAAGCTAACCTGGACATCATGATAAAGCGCTCCAACCATACTCCGAACACCAATGGTATCTCCTGCACTCCTATACTTGGGAATCCTAAGTTTGAAATAGATGCTTCAGCTTGTCGTGTTACATTATTGTAACTGACTTTCCCTCCCAGGGGCCCAGCCTCACCATAAGCACCTACTTCTCCTGCCACAGACTCAAGAAATTTACATGAGTTTGTTCCTTTCCTGATGGGCTCACATCTTTTCCCTGTCACAAACAGTCACTCACAGAGGCATTGCCCTGAATCTATGCTGGGGGAACCAGGAATGAAATTATCTCTAGTACCTAAAATATCCTTCCATATCTTACACCATAATACTGGTTCCAGTTCATGGGGGAGAGTATCAGAGATAGGTCTCTGAGACCATGGATGGCATATATTCTCAGGGCAGAGTTTCCACTGCTTTTTCCTACTTCAGTGGGAGGGAGAGGGGTTAGCCTAAGCAGGGAAGGCTAATTTCTGTCCTATGTCCCCAGTCCCTCCAGAGGTGACTGTGCTCTCAAACACTCGTGTGGAACTGGGAGAGCCCAACACCCTCATCTGTTTCATCGACAAGTTCTCCCCACCAGTGATCAATGTCACGTGGCTTCGAAATGGAAACCCTGTCACCACTGGAGTGTCCGAAACAGTCTTCCTGCCCAGGGAAGACCACCTTTTCCGCAAGTTCCACTACCTCCCCTTCCTGCCCTCAGCTGACGATGTCTATGACTGCAAGGTGGAGCACTGGGGTTTGGATCAGCCTCTTCTCAAGCACTGGGGTATGGACCATCCTTCGATCTTCTTTCTTTTATGATTTCCTCCTGTGACACATGTGTCTGGTGTTTTTGGACCCAAAGTCCCCTAACTTGTCCATCACGATTGCTAAAACTCCTATTCCTTGTCTTCTCCCATTATTCAGCTCCCCCCACTTTTTTATCTGCATTCCCTTAAGACATCATTCTCTCTTCCTCTTATATAATTAATAGCTATTTGTTTGACTACATACCCTACATTTGGGTCTAAGTGCTACTCCATACTACAGTCATTACTTCCATACTATACACTGTGTTATTTTCCCCAGAGTTTGAAGCACCAACCGCCCTCCCAGAAACAACAGAGAATGTGGTGTGTGCCCTGGGCCTAGTTGTGGGTCTGGTGGGCATCATTGTCGGGACCATCTTCATCATCAAGGGCATGCGCAAGGTCAATGCTGGTGAGCACCGAGGGCCTCTGTGAGGCACCTGCAGGTGGGTTTGAAGTGCTCATAGGAAGACATAGATGAAATTATCCAAAGGAAGAAAATAGAGTGGGAAAAGGGATGTGTGATATCTTTGAAGGAGAATGATAGGAAAGTCATGACTCTTGATTTTTCTTTGCTAGGATAGAATCAGACATTAGCATCATGTGGTATCCCAAAACTTCAGGGTCCTATATTCATTCTCATAAAGGTGCTCCTACACCACAACTTCAGTCTTGGAAATTATCTCCACTACCTAAGACCATTGTTTCACATGCTACTACTGAATCAATGATCTAGGAAAGACTTGGGTACTTTCTGGTATATATTTCCTGATACAGTACCTCAGTCCAGAAATATTTCCAGAGTTTGGCTCTTTGGGGATTAAGGTAAATTCACTGCATGAAATGAAAATCCCTTGAAGGCAAATGTCTGCTTCTGATTCTCCAATATGAAAAGTGATATTGAAACTTCTAAGAGAGGATAAGCCATGATCTTCTCATTCATGCTCACTTAGAGAGTAGGGGATGCAGTTCATGTTGGAAAGGTTGTATTTACTAGACAGAGGTCAGATGAGTATTTAGAGACATTTCCAAAGTCAAAGAATAAAGAGAGAAGAGGAAGGAATCTGAAAAAAGAGTAAAATATTCATCTTAACTTTTTAATAACTATGTGTGTCCTGCTACAGGCAATGGAGTCTCCTAGAGAAATCAGTGAAGAAATAAGTGGTTCAATAGCTTTATAAACCTGCAATGCTCCAACTTCCAACAATTCACCTCGTTGAAGACAACCATTCTTCCACATTTTTCAGAACTTTAGATAGTCTAAGAATAATAATGCCCTCCTGATCTGTCCAGATTCTGATATCTAGTTATTCTCTGTTTGTTGCCCCTTCTTGGGTCTGTTTTCCTCCATTTTCATATCACCATCCAATGTGTCTGGAATAGACACCATAGGATTTTTCTCTGTTATGGAACCTTGTGAATGTTCTACAGACATCTCTTCTACACTTATTGCTTGGGTTTCTTCAAACTGTGATTGTGATTTTTTTTTTTGGAACACAATAAACTATTTGATGGGTTTGAAATGAAGTTTTGCTGTCTAAGCCAGTTCTTCACAGGGACTAGGGAATATAAGTGATTCTTTCACCATGAAATGTGTGAATGTTGAATGTATGTGTAAGTTCTGTAAGCAACCAGAAATATCTAAGTTAGAGGCACCTGGTGGCTCAGTTAGTTAAGTGTTCGACTCTCGATTTCTACTCAGGTCATGATCTCAGCCTCCTGAGATTGTGCCCTGCAAGGGCTCTGCATTCAGTGTAGAGTCTGCTTGAAATTCTCTCTCCCTCTGCCTTTCCTCCTGCACATGCTTTCTAAATAAATAAATAATAAATAAATAATCTTCAAAAAAGAAAAAGAAAAAAGAAGTACCTAGGTTTATTAAAAACACGCCGCAGGACACCTGGGTGACTCAGTTGGTTAAGCGTCTGCCTTCAGCTTGGGTTATGATCCCAGCATCCTGGGAATGAGTCCAGCATCAGGCTCCTTGCTCAGTGGGGAGAACCCCTCTCCCTCTGCCTGCCACTCCCCCCTGCTTGTGCATAAGCTCTCTTTGTCTCTCTCTCTCTCTCTTTCTCTCTCACACATAAACACACACACACACACACACACACACACACACACACACACACAAATAAATAAATAGAATATTTTTTTAATTAAAAAAAAAAAAAGACCATGCCTCATTCACAGCATCTGCAAGTAATCCAGTTGCTATGGTCTAGTCCCACTTTGGAAAACCCTGAAGTAGAGTTTGTTTGTTGGGAGATCTCTACTTAGGAATGGTTTCAAAATCTGGTTTTGGTTCTTGATCTCCAAGTCAATGATACCTCTGGATCTTAGCAGGATGAATGTTAAAGCATTGGGTTTAGCCACAGATAATGAGTGAGACTAATGATGGGGAGTAGATGGGAATGGAGAAGGTAGGAGAGTAGAGGAGAATTTATATATGTTATAGGATTTACATATCAATGACACCCACTCCAGGTTTAATGAAAAATAGGATTGGACACTGTGGATCAGCATTACCCATTTTATTAACATGGTCTTGGATGCCTGTTTTATTACCAGGAGAATGGCTTGACCTATTCTTAGAACAATATTGTATTGAGAATGTATCCCTGGGTTGAAAAACCAAGTAAAAAGTGGGAGCTTGGGCAGTATATGAGATTAAAATGGAATGAAAAAATATTTGAAACACAGTGGGCTCTTGCTCATTTATCTGTGAAACTATTACTTGAGATTTATTTCTAACTGGGTACCAGACCCTACCCCAAACCATAAAGATCAATTATCCTGATAGTTAGATAGAGTGGAAATAAGAGCTGTTGAATGGACATCAAGGTGGACTTCATCTTACTCTACATTTACCAGCTGTGTGTTCATTGATACCTTACCTAACTCAACTTACCTGATTCCTTTCATGAAAATACTGAAGTCAATTTTTACCATATTGAGTTATTATAAGAATTAAAGGACAAATGCAAGAAGAGTAATTAAGTACCATGCCTGGTGAACAGAAAAAATATAAATTCCATTATTTTTTCTCAAAATTTTTACACCTGGATGATAAAAATCTCAGAAAAGCACAAACCAAAGCAAGATGACTTTGAAGGGTAGCAGAATATGTCATCCCAAAGTATCCCACTCTGGCATAAGGATTGTTTTGAGCTGATAAGTTTGTCTTAGGTAATAAAATTGTTGTAGATCACTTATTGGCTAAAGAAGGAGTCTGTGCCACACCAAATACCTCCTTCTGCTCCTGGATCCACACCTCTGTTATTATAGAAACTCAAACACAAGATATTAACAAGCAAGCCTTTTGGCTCAAACACACTAATACCAACTGCTCTGGTTTGTGGGAAGCTGACTATGAAGCATACTTCCGCCCCTTGGTAATCTCTGGTAGTGTTCGCTCAAGGGTCTCCAGCACATGCTCACAGCAGTACATCACATGGGCTCACTGCACTTGGAGAAGCAAAAACAACATGAACAGTGAAGTGCAAACACCTTCCAAGAACCCGACCTTATAACCTATGAGTTTCACAGGGAAACCAGAACAACTTAATCCTGATGGTGACTGAGAGTGGCACTAATATCAAATTTTTTGTCCATCTTTCATGTGTGCAAGGATGACCAAAAAGGGAGAATTATTGGAATAATTTTCCTAAGGACCATTAGACTGAGATGGCTTTAACATCTTGGCAACTTACATAAGCAAAGTGAAACCTAAGCCAGACTCAACTCCTGTAAGTGCGCTGGTATCCCAAAAAATTCACCAATAGCCAAGTAAGGCAAGTGAAGAGAATCAGTCAATCGAGGAGTTTCTACGCTTTGTTTCTGCATCTGCTCTGCCAAAGCCTGTCTCCTGGCTCCTGTCACAAAACTCTTCACCACTTTTGGGTTGGCATTGCCAGATTTGAATAATGTTCTCAAACATATGAAAATTGTTTTATGCCTCAGTTTATCACCTTATAACTTTTAACACCTTCTAAGACTTACTAAGAAATAGCAAGTTTCTATACCTCTTGCTTGAAAAACCAAAGCCATGTCTTTATAAACTTATAAAGAGGCAGAGCTGTTTCTTTTACATAGCTTCAATTTCTTATTATAAAATAAATACATGTACAATAGAGAATACACTAAAACTCAGATGCATGTGAAATTTAAAAAAAAAAAAAACTCTATCTCCCATATAAAGAGACATGTTTTGAATACTTTACCTTTTATCAGCAGTTTTAAGGTTACAGAAAAATTGGGCAGAAATTACAAGAGTTCCTGAATTTCCCCATCTTCCCCCCTGTTGTACATACAGTTTCTCCTACTATTAACATTTGTCAGTAGTGTGATACATTTGTTACAATTAATGAGCCAATAATGAAAAATTATTATTAGCAGATGTCCATAGTTTAGAGTTCAACTTTGTATTATACAAATCTCTATAGTTTTGCCTTTTCCAGTATGTCATATAGTTTAAATCATATAGTAAGAGCTTTTTTAGTCTAAAATAATTCTTTCACCTAGCAATATGTATTGAAGGTTTCACCACATCTTTTCAACTCTTAGTAGCCCTTTTAAAAATTGCTGAAATAATAGTTCATTGTATGGATGCTCCACAGTTTATCCATTCACACATAAAAGGAAACAGTTGCTTCCAAGTTTCACAGTTACGAACAAAATCGCTATAAACATTCCTGTGCCATTTTTGTGTGGACATATGTTTTCAGTTCATTTGAGTAAATACCTAGAAGTCTGATTGCAGGACTCTAATGTAAGAACATGTTTACTTTGTAAGATCTGGGTTCTCTGCATTCTCATCACCAGGTGGCATTGTCACTATTTCATGTTTTAACTATTTCAATAGGTATAGAGTGATATCTCAGCATGGTCTTAATCTGTATTTCCTAGTGGTTCAAGATGTTGAACATCATCAATGAACTGATTTTCTATATGAATTATTCTCTACAATAAATGTCTCTTCATGTCTCTTGCCCAATTTGTAATTAGAGTAGTTGGGTGTGTGTGTGTGTGTGTGTGTGTGTGTGTGTGTGTGTGTTTATTGTCGAGTCCTAAAAGTTCTTTATAGATTCTAGACACATGCTCTTTGTGATATTTTGGATGTGCAATTATTTTCTCTTTATCTGTAGGTAATCTTTTCAGTCTCACAACAGGATATTTTTCAGAATAAAAGTCCTTAATTTTGGTAAAGCCAATTTATCGATGTTTTTCCTTTATGGATCTTGTCTTTGATGTCATGTCTAAGAACTCTTCACCAGGCCCAAACATTTCATTCCAAAGATTTCCTCCTGTTTTCTTCTGAAAGTTTTATATTTTACATTAAATTTAAGATTTCTTTTGAGTGCATGTTTGTAAAAGTGTGAGAATTGATCTAATTTTTCCCTGTTTTTCTTTTTCCTTTGATTTTGCTCATGTTTTGTTTCTGCCTATGGATAACCATATGTTCCAACATCATTGTTTGCAAAGACTATCTGTCCTCCATTGAGTTGCATAGCATCCTTGTCAAAACTGAGTTGGTGTGGGGTATTTCTGGATTCTCCATACTGTTCCATCAGTCCATGTGCCTTTCCTTCCAGAACACCCATTGGTCTTCACCACCATAGGTGTATAAAACCTTCAATTTGGTTGGGGTGATTGTTCAATTTTATTTTTCTTTATCAAATTTAGCTTTATCTATCATAATTTAATAGCTTTTTCATACACACTCTAGAATTACTGTGCCTACTATCAAAAATTTTGCTGAGATCTGCATATTAATTGCACTAAATAAGGATATCCATTTGAGGAAGAATTGACATCTTTACTACATTCAGTTTTTCAGCTGATGAATATGGTAAGTCTCTTCTTGTATTTAGATCTCCAAATTCTTTCATCAGCACTTCAGTTAGAAATGCATGTTGTCTTAGAATTCTACTTTAGTGTTTCTGTTCTTTTCATTACTTTGAGTGGTTTTAAATGGTGTTGTATTTTTAATTTTTGGTTTACACCTTAATTGCTGTATATAGAAAAACAGTTCATTTCTTCTTTGATCTTGAATCCTGCCATCTTATTAGTTCTGTAAGGGCTTTTTGTGTGTTGTGGGGAGAAATTCCTTGGGATATTTTATGATGGAGACTATCACATCAAATGAGCGTAAAGATAGATTTATTTCTTCCTTTCTGATATGCCTGTATTTTGAGCACCTCCTATTCATCTGTTGATGAAGGAGAGGTCCCCCACCCTAAGTAGTATGAGATGGCCAAACACACAACACCCAACATGGACAGATGAGATTGACAGCAGTTTGCTACACGTACTCACAGCCCGAGGGAGAAGGACACTACATTCCGTATAGTGCCACATGAGGACTGCACTCAGGAACACATCAAATCATCAGGGATGTGAGAGGCAGGCTTTGTATTAATAAGAAGATGAGATGTCCCCTGTTCCCCACAGGAGATGCTGTTGGTTTGCTTGAATAGCTCCATGGGTAGGCAGGGAGCCCTTAGGTTGAGGGTCAGGTGGAGTGCAGCTTTTCAGGCTGATGAGTAGCTGGGTGGATGTCTTTCCTTCTTGGTTGGTAAAAGATACCTGGTATAAGCAGAGGCATCGTGGTTATGTTTTGGTGGCCCTTTTAAGGTTTTGCCACAGTAATTACTGCTTCCTGTCCTATTGATGTCAAGGACTGGAGGAGCGCTCAAATGAAGGGCTTTGAAAGAAAGAACATTTTGGTAAGACTCTAGAGAATTGATGTTCCTCAAGTTAATCCTAGAAAGTGTCAGCGAAGTCAGAAGAAAGCCTTTAAGAGGACAATAGAGGATGATTTTAAATGGCCTCAAAATGAGGGCCCTTTAAGCTAATTAGACCTAATTAGTCTACTTGCACACCCAAATTGAGAAAGCTGCTCCTTAAATGAAACAACCTGAATGAAAGAGTAACAAAATTGAGCTCAAAAATATCAAGTCCTTCATACTTCCTACTACTCTACTTTCTTCTTATCCTTTAAATGAGATGCCAGGGAGCGAGCCATTAAAATCAAAATCCTCCTTCTCCTGACCACACAAAGGCAGTGATAGCTCTGAGCTCAAAAGCTGACCAGACTGAAAGCTGATATTCAGAGCCCGATAGGAATTTCTTTGAAGGTATTCTCCCTTTAAGTTCAAATTAGAACCATGCTTCCAGAGGGGAACAAGCAAATTGAAGGTGAAGTGATCAGATGGGTAGATCAACCTATAACATCTTTTAATTTGCAACCTACTTCCTTGAGAGATTGAAAGCAATTGTCCTTATCTCGCAAATCTGTGCAAAACATGAAATATGGGCCCAGATACAATTCAAAGTCCTTCAGCCTCTCTGGGAACTGTTATCTATACCATTCTCTATTCCAAAGCCTGAAGAAAAATGAGGTGGCAGGTTGGGGGTGGTGAACGTGGGGGTTGTCAGGGGCTTTTTAAAATTCAAATGGCTGGGGTGCCTGGGTGGCTCAGTCCCTTAAGTGTCCTACTCTTGGTTTCCCCTCAGGTCATGATTTCATAACCCCTGAGATCAAGCTAGGTGAAGGGTTCCTCATTCGGTGGGGAGTCTGCTTAAAACATTCTCTCCCTCTGCCCCCCCCACTCGCTCTCTCTCTCTGCTTGAAATAATTAATCTTTTTTAAAAAATCAATAAATAAAATTCAAATGACTAGAAAACACCCTTGCTCAAAATCTACCCACAGCTTCCAGAAGGTTACTTATCAAGGACAAATACAAATCTTAACTATAAGGTCTTTACAACTGTGTTTATATATATGTTATAATTATGACATATTGTTCTACCTCTGGACGTAATTGATAAAATTAATTTCTAAAGTAGCTCTATTCAGTTGGTTCAAAGACAAGTGATTATAAGAATTAGATATTCTAAAACTCAGAATGGAACTAACCCAAGTATTTCTCAAGTTCACATGCTCTAAAAAAAATTCAATATTAAAGCTAATTAATGGTTATTGGTTTAATTAAAATAGACACAGCATTACAATTAAAGCATTTATTCTGCCAGCATTTACTTAAGTTAAGTAAATTGTCATGCTTTATGATACAAAACGTTTTTTGTTAATATAATTCAGGAGAATGACTAACTTTGATATCGCCAAAAGTTTTTATGGGTAATCTAAGCATACATGTCAAGGACAAATAAATTAAATCACTGTCAATAAGATTTTAAAAATTGTAGATAAACCTTTAAAGAGCTTCCAAAATCTCTGCTAACCAAAACTTTGACGTTTTGCTGGGTTAAATGATAAATTGATTTAACTTCATTGAATATCGGGGTGCCTGAGTGGCTCAGATTGGCTGCCTTTGGCTCTGATCATGATCCCAGGGGATCCTGGGATCAAGCCCCATATCGGGGTCCCTGCTCAGCAGAGAGCCGGCTTCTCCCTTTCCCTCTGCCTGCCGCTCTGTCTACTTGGGCTTTCTCTCTATCTCTCTGTCAAATAAATAAATAAACTCTTTAAAAAAAATTCATTGTGTATTTAAGTTTTTTCCCAATAAGATAAAATTGAAACATTAATTACTAAACATAGATTTATCTACTTTTATCTTATTACAGAGAAGGTAAAGATACGTTTGGGTCTGTTATTAAACATGTTTTATGCTTTATTGGAAGATTGTATAAAGAAACACATGTTTCTAGAAATTATTTAATGTATTAATAAATTTGCCAGTCTAGAGAATTCTGATGTCACAGACAGTTCACAGTTGCTTACTGCTTAGTTTTCACAAAAAATTAAGACTTCCAAGCGGTAAGAGTTCTAACAAAAATAATAAGGTGCTTAGAAATACCAAGGAAAACATCTCTGTAATGCACAGAGAATAAGATGTATGCTCTTGGTAAGAAAATTATGAGAGAGAGAGATACATTTGTTGAGGGTAAAGTAATAAAGTAATTTTGTTCCAAAATGAACCTGATTGTTTAGAGAGAGAAAATACTTGAATATTTTTTAAAAGGTTGTAGAAAGTTGGGAAAAAGGAATCCTTGGAAAAGAATTTTATGAGTGGTCAGGACTAAGATTGGAATAAATGAGTTTTAATATGGAAAGCACAATAGTATAAGATTGAAACTAGTTTATTTCTTTTTTTTTTTTAAAGATTTTATTTATTTATTTGACACAGAGAGAGAGATTACAAGTAGGCAGAGAGGCAGGGAGAGAAGGAAGCAGGCTCCCTGCTGAGCAGAGAGCCCGATGTGGGCCTTGATCCCAGGACGCTGAGATCATGACCTGAGCTGAAAGCAGAGGCTTTAACCCACTGAGCCACCCAGGTGCCCAGAAACTAGTTTATTTCTTCATTATGATGATAACCTTTTCTTGGATGGTTGGTCTGCACTTGATAGCAAATTGTAAACAAAGATTTTTCTTTATCTGCCTGGGAAAACGGCTTCTATGTTTTGTCTTTACCAGGTCTTCAGTTATTTAAGAAAGTTTAATATTCTCAATATTAAAAGAGCTAAGTTTTGCTAACCGCTATGTAACCTTCTCTTTTTGCCTTTAGAATCTTTTATTGCCACCTTGGTTAAATAAGTAATTAAGTTATAAGTTTTGTCACAATCCATGATTCTATTTAGGCATGTACTTTAAAACCTTCTGGTGTTTTTGACAAACTTATAAAAATTCAAGTTCTAAATGAAGTGCCCTTGACTGATTAGGCTTATTTATTTGGTATGTCAAATTACAAGGGAAGCATTGTCAGATAAGTGATGAATTACCTTTTTGGTTTATATCACATGAACCTAAATGAATGCTAAAACTGTCCTAGAAGTTATATGAAATTCCTGAAGTTTTAATATAACCTGGTATAATGTCATCCCTTGTGATCCTAATTATTGAAGTTTTGTGTGTCACAGAAATAACCAGATTTCTGCATTACAATGAACTCTCATCAGACCTTAGACCATGGTTTTTTGAGACCTTTTTCATTTATAGTTATTGTTCTACTCTGACGCTCTTGCAAATGTGTTCCATCCTCAAGGAGATTCACGGAAAGGACTTTTGATGAATACAGGTTTCTCATACCCTTTAGATCATAAAACCAAGCTGAATAAGAATTTCCAGAACTAATGGAAAAACTGCATTCCACCAGCACTAGAATTAGAATTAGTAACACAGGAATGGAAGAACTGAGGAAGATGGCTACAATTTTTATGACTCATTTGAAACATTTCTGATTCTCTATCATGTTCGCTTTTCCAATTGAAGGAAACTTTTTCTCTTATCAAGGACTTACAAAAATGTGATAAAATATTCCATCGTAAACAAACCTTATCTTTAGCTTTTTTTCCTCCCTACCTGATTTCTCCAACAATATATTGCATTTCATTTTCACAAAATGTAATCTGATAGAAAACAAAACCTTTCAAGAAAATATAAGTTTTAAGACAAAACTATGATTGGGCTTCATGTTTGAGATTATCTTATTAGGTGAATTACATTCCTAATTGATATGCTATATGCGCTGTGATTATAATTCTAAATATCTAGGAGTGGGTGAGAAAAGCAAAACAAAAGCAACTTACTTCTAATCTATTTTCTTGTATGTGACAGTATTTTTCGTTCAATTGAATAGTGGATTTAATGTCATATTTCTAACGTTAAAAATTAATAGCCACCGAATTTAACTTTATTATCACAATGGGTAAAATCAATTCAATTTTATTTTAGGTCAAAAACAGAAAAATTCATTAAGAAAGAAGTGCTAAAAGTAAATAGTAGAAAACATAAGAGATACTGTGTATGACAAAAATACAGATAGTAGAACTCTCCAAAATTAAAAAGAAAACACAATGTATTTAAAAACTTAAGTCTCTACACTCTACAAATATGATAAAATGATACTTATTTTTAAAAAGAAAAATGGGAATGAGACAAAAATAATGCATAAAGTAAAGGACAGAAGCAGTAAAAAAAATAAATAAATTTTACCCGAATCAATAATCGTGACAAAAATTATAATGTATGATAAAATAGATGATATTGCTATAATAATATTGTTAAAATAATGAAATAGTAGTCATGAAAATTAATGGTTTAAAGAAAATTTTACCAGAATATATATCTTTAAAAAACCTCAGATAGTTGGAAATACTGCATTGATGGATTATGGTTTACTTTTAATTCTTCACTGGAATTTTCTGTGTGTTCACAGTTTTCTGCCATGAACAAATAAATAGATCAAAATGTTAATATTTTCTTTTTAAAAAGTTAAAATAAATGCAAATAACTAGACACACCAAACTGCAGCTAGTAACTATGAAATCATGCACCCCTATGTTAGGTTGAGAGAACAGGGAAAACAATATTTTAAATAATAGTATGATTATAAATAATTTAAATGTAAATTATAATGTAGAGTAGCACAATATCATGACATGTTTTTTATAGACAGAGACAAAATTCTCCCCATGTTTTCATAAAATAAAATATGAAATAGATATAAACCATAATAAAAAAATTAAAGGAAATTGCATACATGTTCTTTGATCATGATTCAAAATTGTACTGAGGGTGTATTACATCTACATAGAAAACAGTATTTCCTAAAATATGATTGGTTATTTATTTAACAAATAATCAAATGGACAGCCTTCCATACAATTATGCTTTACATTGAAATTTTTCTCTCATTTCACCAAAGCTGTAATGTAGCCTTTAAAAAAATGAAGGTGAAAATAATTATTTAATTATTCATCTCCAAGTTAAGAAAAGATAATAAATAAAGCCAACTCAATGAAATTAAGGAGATTTGAACACTAAAGTTATAATGAAAACAAATTAACTGTGAAATCAAAAATGTGAGGCCATATAAAATTCTGTGTTAAAGATATATGACAAGTACATAGAGATATTAAAGAATTTAGGAGACTATCAGATTTTGCAGGCTTGCATGTCTGGGCCCAAGGGGACTGTAACTATTGCAGAGACCATTCCTGGCAGCTGTCACCCCCCAGACCCCATGCAGGTAGTAGACTGAAACCCACCCACAGTCTTTCCGTGGAAAGGGCCCTATTTGCTTTCTTGGAACCTCGGCCTGGGGAGCATGCATCCCGTTTGTCTCCCATCTAGGGGCCTGTGCAGGTGCACTCAGGGGACAGAGGCTTATGGAGGCCATCTTTTTACTCTCCCTCTGCCTTGTTCCAGGTTCTCCTGCTGTTGCCCAGACAGGAACTTGTACACTCATCTGACACGATTTTTGTGACTGCCAGCCAGGGGACACCGCTACATTGCCTGGGGCTAGTGGCCAGCAGAGCAGAGGATGCTTGTAGTCCCACAGCACTGTATTTGCATACTTTAAAAGCCACTACCAGAGTATCTGTCTTCCAATCAGCCTGAATCTACGGTCCTTATTGACATGCTTCTCTGGGACGCCAAAAGGTCTAGCCT
This sequence comes from Ailurus styani, assembly GCA_002007465.1. NCBI lineage: Eukaryota > Metazoa > Chordata > Mammalia > Carnivora > Ailuridae > Ailurus > Ailurus styani. Next base: position 24,154 of record LNAC01002025.1, read on the forward strand.
CACTCTCAACTACTGGGAACCAGTAAGAATAAAACGGGCTGCTTGGACAATCACAAAGCTTTGAGAGACCACCAGGAGCTAGGGCAGGGCTGAACGATAAGGCACATCTCCTACAAGGGCCACTCCTTCAGCCCTGGGAGAAGTGCCTGTTTAGTGCAGAGAAACCAACACAGAGAGTCAGGCAAAATGAAGAAACAGAATATTTTCCAAATGAAAGAACAAGATAAAACCCCAGGCAATTTCTTAATGAAATGGAGATTTTTACCTTATAAAGGGTTCGAAATAATGGTGATAAAGATGCTCACCAAACTGAGATGAGGGATAGGTGAAAATAGAACTTCAACAAGGAGTTAGAAGATATAAGAAAGCACCAAATAGAAGGTTTTTGTCCTCAGCATGATGCTTTGGGGACCCACCCAGGTTTTCACATCTATCATTTGTCTTTTTTACTGCTATTTCATGAGGTGACTATACCACAGTTTGTTTATGTAGAGGTTTTTGTGTGAATGTAATTGCTCACTTCTCTGCCATAAATCCCTAGGACTGCAATCTCTGGATCATGTGGTAAGTATACATTTTGGTTTTAGTTTTTACTTTGTTTTGGTTTTTTTAAGTGTCTTTTCAAGTTTTTATTTAAATTCTAGATAGTTAGCATACAATGTAATATTATTTTTAAGTGTGTAATTTATTGATTCGACACTTACATACAACACCCAGTGCTCATCACAACAAGTGCTCTCCCTAATACCCACAAACTATTTCACCCATCCCCTACCTACCTTCCTCTGGTAACCATCAGTTTTTTCTCTATAGTTAAGAGTCTATTTCTTATTTTGCCTCTTTTTTTCCCCCTATGTTTGCCCATTTTGTTTCTTAAGTTCCACAAAGGAGTAAATGATATGGTATTTGCCTTTCTGTGACTGACTTATTTTGCTTAGCATAATACTCTCTAGCTCCATCCACGCCATTGCAAATGGCAAGATTTCATTCTTTTTTATGGCCTAGTAATATTCCATTGTATAAATATACCCAAGTTCTTCTCTATCCATTCGTCAGTTGATAGATATTTGGACTGTCTTCATGATTTGAGTATTGTAGATAATGCTACTGTAAACATTAGTGTGCATGTATCCCTCCAAGTTAGTATTTTTGTATCTTTTAGGTAAATACCTAATAGTGCAATTGCTAGATTGTAGAATGGCTCCATTTATAACTTTTTGAGAACCCGCCATACTATTTTCCAGACTGGCTACATCAGTTTGCATTCCCACGAACAGTGCAAGAGGTTTCCCCTTTCTCCACATCCTTGCCAACACCTGTTGTTTCTTGTGTTGTTGACTTTAGCCATTATGACAGGTGTGAGCTGATATCTTATTGTAGTTTTGATTTATATTTCCCTGATGATGAGTGATGTTGAGCATCTTTTCATGTGTATGTCTCCTTTGGAAAAATGTCTATTCTTGTCTTCTGCCCATTTTTAATTGGACTATTTTGGGGTGGTGGTGAGTTTTATAAGTTCTTTATATATTATAGATACTAACCCTTTATCAGACATGTCATTTGCAAATATCTTTTCTCATCCCATAGTTTACTGTTAGTTTTGTTAAAGGGACAATATTTCATTTATAACAAACACCCAATCTATTTACAGAGTGGCTATACAGTTTTGAATTCCTACCAGCAACATACAAGAGACGTAGTTTCACTAGATCCTGCCAGTGTCTTGGACATTGTCCTTGCCAGTATTTTGTATTTGCACTATTTTTTTAGCCATTTAAATAAGTATAGTGATTGCCTACTGTGATCTTAATTTGCATGTCCCTAAAATTGTGATATGAACATTTTTCAATGTTTTTCTTGACATCTATGTATCTGCCCCTTGGTCCATATATCCATCTATCTACCAATATCACACAGGTTTACTTGGTTACTGTAGCTATAGAATAAAAGTTATATAATCTATGACTTATAAAAATGTGGCAAAATATTCCTTCATAAACAAACATTTACCTTTTTTTCTCGACCTGATTTCTCCAGAATTTGGGACCTCTCAGTGAGTATTCTTAATTTCATGGGAATTATACTTATTTGCAGAAGCTCCAGAAGAATCTGTTCTCCTTGTAACAGGACACCAGGAAACATTGCTCATATCACTACAGCTTTAACTGGAATGTCATATTTAAGAAAGACATGCCCAAACTCAGATATGACCAGACAGCTTTGAGGAACTAAGGTTGACTTTGGACTCAGTGAATCCTTGGAAAAAATCACCTTCCAGGGTTCACTGTAGTCTTAACAGGTATGTAAGGAAGGTCATTGCCTAGCTGTTCAGGGAATTGGGATATTTGAGGGATCTGGAGAAGAGAGGAGTTCACCCAAATCTATACATATTGCAGATGAGTCTGATGCTAAGTGTTTGGCTTGGATCTTAGCTTCAAAAGGTTATTGAAAACTCACCTGAAATTCCTTATGAAAACTTCTGGCAAGGAAGACTTAAAAAAAACTTACATGGCCAGCCCCTATTCTTACTGTATTTATGTAAAGAAGGCCAAGATTGTTATAACTAGACTTGTTTTACATAAAAATTCATCTTAATTTGTCTATCTTTGATAGAAATGAGGGTGATTTTAGTGAGAAAAAAATTATGTTTCAGTAAAACACTTTCATGGGTGTTAGCTTCTAGTTCTGAGTAGAACTCTCTATCTCTGTGACTTCCGTAATTATCACTATTTCCCTCACTATATAACTAGTGCCTTATTCTTCTGGTTTCCTGAATAATGGATAATCTTCTAACTGACTATTTGCACAAGATAGACCTAACTTTGAAAGCGCACCTCAGATGAGACAACTGCTTAACTGAACTGACCTAATTTACCTCATTATTGCCAGAGTCCAGCTCCAGCAGGTCCAGGAGTCCCCAAAGGATGGATGGTGTCAGCGAAAGGAATGAGAGAGCCAAGCAGTTCTTTCTGATCACCAAGCAGGCATCTCTAATTCTGCTGGTTTCAGTAGCTTTATTTATAGACAGTAAGATGAACAATATGTGACCAGAACATGATTTTTTGAAGTTGATTGATTCCCGTGATATGGTACTTTGATCAATGGAAACATTCTTTACATGTTCTCCTCAGCTTGATTTTTACATTTTATGTCTGCCCCCTATAGATTGGGGCGGAGACAGATCATGTGTCTTAAATGACGTTGAAATGGCTTCTTCAGCCAAACAGGACAAATGGGTCTCATACAGGTCAAGCGAGTCATGCTTTTGTTCTTAGAAACTAGTTAAATGGAAATTCCATAGTAATAGAGTTACAAGTTAAAGACAGTAACCATTATTATGTATTAGAATCATCTATCTTTGTTAAACCTATATGAATAAGGTACTAGTTATATAGTTCAAGCGTAGTCTAACATAAGTGAATCACGCGTCATTATCTAGCACATTAATCACAGAAGCGAGGAGTACAGAAGTGAAGGAAATAGTGATAATTACGGAAGTAGGGCCTAAGTTGTTCACATGAGCTACTTCTTTGTAACTGAGTGCGCAGGCACCATAGGGGTCCTGTTCTGGCTTTTCTTTGAATAAATGACAATATTCGTGGAAAGCAGACCTTACGGAGGGTTCCATGCCCTCTCATTAATCAGTACAGGAACATGTAGTAATTTATGTCCTGCTCTCACTTTAAGATAAGGCTCCTTTTCTTTGGGCTGAACTAATGTCTAGCTCCCAGGCCTGGTGGTCTTAACGTCTTTCTCTCTGATCTACAAGAGCTCCGTGAGAAAATGCTGGGAGAGAGGGTCACAGAGATAGAATCTAGGGTACTTGCAGTGGGGCTAAGGGTCTGATTCTCCTCATATAATGTCATGCGAGTAATCTCAGTCTGGTGTGGAGTGACTTAGGGCCCAATCATAAGAACAGGTTTATTCCTGGGATAGAAATCAAAAGTGGTGGAAGGAAATACCAGGTTCACTCTGTATGGCAGGAGCTGTGCAAACGCTACCATTTCCACTCTGTGACTGTGTCAGCCAGCAAGGCCCAGGCGGCTTGCGGCACGTTATAAAATGTAGAATAAGATGCTAAGACTATACATGAGAGTTCCAAAATAATGGCTCTAGGAAGGATGGGGATGAGTTGGTATTAGGAAATACCTGCAACTGGGTGCAAGGCAGTGTCATTCCAGAAATCCTGATCTATGCCCTTGTTCAACAGGAACTAACTAGAGTGATCATTGCCCTATCCTTCAAGAAAGAGAATGGTGACTAGACAGTGGGAAATTGAAGCCAGAGTCTATCTTCTCCATTCAAATAGAAGAATGAAAACCAGAGGTCATATCCCCCCTCTGCCATGGCCAACAGGCCAGGGAATATATAGACCTCAGCTCAAGGGGGTAGGAATGTTTGCTTATCATTCAAAGGAACCTGTAAAACATATAGTTCACCAGCACAAAGCTGGAGATCAAGCATTAAGATGCAATCCCACTAACTTAGCATAAAGAATATATTAAAGACTGTCGTCAGATAGTTGCCTCCAAAGACCATCTCCACAAGTCTCCGCATCTGACTCCTTCCGGCCACATCAACACCAGTAAAAACATTAGCACATGGACATGTAACAAACAACATCCCCACAGCTGGGCACTGTGGGTACGGGTACTGTTGGGAGGCTAGAGGCCTCACCAGTGTTGCAAAAGGACTTATTTTGCATTTGCCACAAGACTCCCAGATGGTAATGAGTGACCAGTGACCAGTAACCAAAGTGACCAGCCTCACAGAAATCTCAGATGTCGAAAAAGGCATACAAAACCAGAGATAAGGGAACATTAGGAGACCACCTCATTTGTCTTAAATGTCAAAGACAAGAGATTTTCATGATAGTTACAAAACCACTGAAAGTTACCAAACTTCAGAGGAGAAGTAATCACGGTGCTTTCAGTGGTGATGCCAATATTTAAGTTCTCTGGTACGTTTTCTATAAAAGACCAACCATAAAAGCCCTCAGTGTCAACCCATTTGAGACCCCGCTCACTCTAGAGAGCTTTTTTCTTTCCTTTATGTACTCACCTTCATTTAATAAACTTTCACTTCACTTCACCATTTTGTGTCCATGAGATTCATTCTTCTACTCCTTGAGTCAAGAACCCTGCAATCCTGCAACATTTCGGCTGCACTGGCCTGGGAAACTTCACCCCACTTCATTCATCAGAAGGCAGACTCTGTCTCTATGTGCTGGGAGGCTGATCTCCCCCCCCCCCTTAGTCCTCTTCTCCTATAAAACACCAGGCATCTGTCCCCCACGAAAGAGCTACTAGCACAGCCACAGGTCTTAAGACTCAGGTGACAGCCCTCTGGGAACCACGCAGTCAATCCCCCTTCCTGCACAGGAGGGGAAAGTTGGCCCCGCCCTAACCAGTTCACTCTTTCCTATGGCATCTCTCTTTTTATGGGAAGTGTATCCCCACACCAGAGCCCCTGTAACTCCTGGGAGTGACCATGAACCTCAACTATGGGACTCTCTCTTGGAATGAGAAGCATTTTCCATCCTTTCTAATACTTACCCCGGGCCTTTCTTGGGTGTAGCAGCATTTGTTATATGTCTTATAGCTGCTGTATGGGCCATCATGAAGTTTTTCCCTTCGAGTGCACCTCTGATCCGGCCTCCGATAGATGGCCATTTCTCCATGTTTGCTGCCTGGTGAAATAGCTTCTCTATTGCCAGGTGCAGAAACAGAGACGGACATGATGATAAAATCAGATGAATCTCCTCATATGACTGCTTGGAAGTTACTCGCTACTTTGTAGGCTTCTTTCTGCCTTGGGGTCCATTCGCATTAAAACTACGAAGGGGTCTGGAGCCTCTGACTGCCCAGGTCCCACCTAAACTGGCTGCACTAGCAGCTGGGTTTGTTATGGTTCAGAGATGGAAAGATTTCCTGTTTCAGCAGAAGGTGTGGAATTATAATGACGCTAAAGCTAGGGGTATACAGCCCTGCTGGGAAATTGCCTGCTGATGGGTCATCAAGTATATAGGAGAAGGGATGCTCAGACACTTCTCCACCAAAATAAACCAAAGCATTTAAATGGACTTTTGCTTACCAGAGCCTTGGGTGCAAATAAAATGAATGAGGGTTCCCTAGGAGAACTCTGAAGATATATGTGACAGAATTTCCCCTGATCAATTTCAGGCCTCATCCGGGAAGTGCATAGAAGGACTGGACATCCAGAGCTCTGAGCCTGTCCCTGGACATGATAAATGACCATGGGCTGTCCAAGACAGGTAAAATGACGGAGATCTGCCCTGGAGGTGAGAGCCCAGGAAAGCCTCCTCCACAAGCCACACACACCTGCCCACAAATCCTTAGATACCAGTTTGCACCCTCGACTCTGGTTGAGCTACTTAGTAGATATTTCATTCAGCAGTAGTCCAGAGGAGGGGGAGGGTCGGATGCCGGTGCAGGTCAAGTGGCTATTTCTGCTGGCCTGACTTCCCACGTCCTAGTGTGTTTGGCCATTCTCTCACTCTAGGGTACGGTCCAAGGGACACCTTGGTTACAGGACAGAAAGCTGGTTTGCAGGGACACTTTCACAGTCACCTCTCCATAATGGGTACAGGGTAATACCAGAATTAAAAAATGGGAAATAAGCCATCCTCAGTGGAACTCTGTGTACTGCCAAATTGGGACAAATTTGACCCACAAACTCTAAAAAAGAAATGTATGAAGTTTTTCTGCTCCCAGGCCTGGTCCTGATATCGACTGGAGGATAGAGAGACCTGGACTCCAGAGGGAAGGATTCGTTGCAATTCTCTTTTACAATTAGCCTTGTACTGTAGGTGGAGGGCAAATGAGCTGAGGTCCCATATGTCCTGGTGTTCTTTGCTTCCCGGGATGATAGTAAATTATATACGGCATGTAACCTGCCAGCTATAATGTCAAATGATAAAGTAGAATTGGGAAAGGAATGTATAAAGGCAGGTCCTACCCAACTGCCGCTGGCCCAGACTCTAGGTCTTGAGTCATGCCCCCCTTCTCCTGGCAAGTTAGAAAAGGAGACTTCCTCTATAAAAGAGTCACCTAAGACACCATATCCATTAATGGAAAGGCCTAATGAATTCAGTCCTGTAAAGGTGCATGCTCCCTACTCTTCACAGGATTTCAAATAAAAAGGATTTGGGTAAATTCGCAGATAGCCCAGACCAATATGTAGAAGTGTTTCAGAATCTAACTCGGACATTTGAACTAGATTGGATGGATATTATGTTAATACTCAATCAGACATTAATTAGCACAGAGCAAAACGCAGCTCTACTGGCCACAGAAATGTTTGAGGACGAACAAATGATGGCATATGGAGAGAAGGTGAGAGTAGGAGAGGAGGTCTTCCCCTCGGGGAAACAGGCTGTACACCTGGAGGGCCCCGGATGGGACTATGATAACTCACTGGAGTGTGGAAACAGAAGCACTTTCAGGTGTATTCTGGAAGGGCTACGAAGGACTAGAGCAAAACCTTTAAATCATTCTAAATTGGCACAGGTTATCCAGGAGCCTCAAGAACCTCCTTCCACTTTTTTGGAAAGGCTGAGAGAGGCTTTAATCCAGCACATTTCCCTCTCCACAAAGATGCCAGAGGGACAATTGATCCTAAAGGACAAATTTGTCACCCAACTAGCCCCTGACATAAGGAGAAAATTACAAAAAAGGCCTTTTGGCCCTGATAATTCCCTGGACACTTTATGGAAGACTGCTAATACAGCCTTCTTTCATGGAGACCGACAGGAGGCACAGGAAAGGGAGAGAAGAGACCAGAGAAAGGCCATTTTTCTAGTTGGGTCCCTGAAAGGACAGGACTTTCTGCAGACCCAAAAGGCTTCAGACGATATCCTGACTGTAGACAGGAGGTACACTATAGACGAGATTGTCCTCAGAGGCGCCCTCAGCCTTGCCCAACATGCCAGAGTGGCCAGGAGAAAAGAGATAGTCCTCTGAGACACAGGTCTGGGGGATCAGTCCCATCCCTGGGGACTCAGCAGGGTTGAAGGGGCCTGAGGCTTTGCTAGTAGCCCCTGTCGCTCAGAACACCATCACCACCCAGGAGCCTCTAGTAATTATGGAAATAGGAGCCTTAACTGATTTCCTTCTTTTTTTTTTTAATTTTTTTTATTATTTGCCCCAGGTGTACAACTGATTTCCTTCTTGATTCAGGGGCCACTTGCTTGGTCCTTCTCTCCCGGCTGGCTCACGGCTCACAAAGTAACCATGAGTTGTATCAGGGGAAGCCTTAACTCATTATTTTTCAGAACCCCTCTATCGCATATGGGAGGGGAAAATGTTTCCATATTCCTTTCTAATCATGTCTGAAAGTCCTACCCCATTATTGGGGAGAGATGTATTAGCTCAAATGAAGACCACAATTCTGGTCACTCCAGGCCAAATCCTTTGTTTCCCACTAATCGAAGTCATGGTCTACTCACAAGTGTGGGCTGCACACGGAAAGGCAGGCCAAGCTATAACAGCTTCTCCAGGTAAAATTTGTTTAAAGAATTCTTCCTCTTTTCCACACCAGAGGCAATATCCATTGAAACCTGAAGATAAAAAGGGAATGGAGGCCATCGTAAACAATTTCAAGGCTCAGCGTCTTTTACCACCTTGTACTAGTCCTGGTAATACATCTATACTGGGAGTCCCAAAGGCAAATGAGGAATGGAGATAGTACAAGACCTGTGCCTAATCAGTGAGGCAATGGTTCCTATTCACCCTGTAGTGCCCAACCCCTACACGCTTCCAGCTCAGATTCCAAGTAGCACCAAATGCTTCTCAGTCCTAGATCTCAAAGATGCCTGCTTTCACATCCCTCGGCATCTGGATTCCCAGTACTTACTTGTATTTCAGGCTCTGACCCAGAAGGATACCCAGCTAACCTGGATGGTTCTGGCTCAGAACTTCCGGGAAAGCCCTCAACTGTTTGCTCAAGCCTTAGCTAAAGATCTTTTGGATTTCAAACTCCCTAAAATACCTGTTCTACAGGACCTGGATGACATCTGGTACCTGCTTTCACTGCATTAGCATCACAAAAGGGCACAACCACCCTCCTTAGTTTTTTGGCCTTAATTTTTTGGCCTCCCAGGAATATAAAGTCTAGAAGGAGAAAGATAAAGTAAAAACCAGATCTCCGTAAAATATCTGGAGCTGGTGCTGTCCCAGGGGCACAGCCCGAGGAGAAGGGACACAGGCCCGAAGAGAAGACAAGATTAAGCCAATCTTATGCTTCCCTTTATCTCACACTCTCCGGCAGCTTCCAGGGTTCCTGGGCATCACTGGATACTGCAGACTATGGATAGCTGGATATGGAGAATAGCACACACCTTACATCAGTCAGTCACAGAGACACAATCAGTGGGAACCTCGATAATATAGCAGAAACCAGAAGCCCTTCAAGTACATGAAGAACTCAAACATGCATTGGTGAGGGCTCCAGGCTTGAGCCTTCCTCTCGAGAAGGATTTTAATCTCTATGTTAAGGAAAGAAAAGGTATAGCTCTTGGGGTCGTAACCCAACCCACAAGCCCCATACCACAACCTGGGGGATATGTTAGTAAGGAAGTGCATGTTGTGGCTAGGGGATGGCCAGCCTGTGTGAGAGCTGGGGCAGCAGTGGCCCTTGTAACACCTGAGGCACTTCAGCTAACAGTGGGAGCAGATATTACCATCTTGCCCCACATAACCTAACGGGGCTACTAGAATCACAAGGAGGCCTCTGGTTGACAGATAACCAGTTCTGAAGATATCAAGCCTTGCTCCTGGAGGGCCCTGCTATCCACATAAAACCCTGTCCAACGTTAAATCCTGCTGCTCTTCTCTCAGAAGATAGGACTCAATTAAAGTATGATTGTGAACAAGTTATTGTGCAAAATTATGCAGCAATGTCAGATCTGCCAAAGAAAGCCCTCATTCACCCTGACTGGACTCTCTGGACCTGTGAAAGCTCATACAGAGAGCGGGGAATTCAAAAAGCAAGGTATGTGGTCACTACAGCTTTTGAAATAGTGAAGAGTAAACCTCTTCCCCCAGGTCCCAGGGCACAGCTGGCAGAATTAATAGCCTTGACCTGAGCTCTGGAGTCAAGTAAAGAAAAACAGGTAAGCATACACACTGACTCTAAATATGCCTTTCTAGTTTTGTGGGTTGGTGCAGCCGTCTGGAAGGAATATAACTATTTAACAACCAATAGTTCTCCAATTAAACATCATAGAGAAATAGACTGGTTATTATCATCCGTCTTCCTGCCTGAGGAGGTAGGGGTTAATCATTGTAAAGGTCATGGAAAGGGGGCAGATGACATTGCCCTGGGAAACGCACCAGCAGACCTTACACTGAAGGCCGTTGCCAGTTCCTCCGATATCGTGGATGCCTCCCTCACACAGGAACAATTTATCCCCAGCTTCAGACTCATTTATTCCCCCAAGGAGACTCAATGGAGATGAACAAAAAGTTTTTCTCACCAGACATCAGGATGGCTGCAGACGGCACAAAGGCACCTCTTGCTGCCAGCATCCCAGAGCTGAAAGATTATGAAATCCTTACAGCAGACCTTCACCTGGGAAGACATAAAATGTATCAGATGGTTCACATGTTATTTGCTGGAATCGATCTGTCTAAAGTGGTCCAGCAGGTAGTATCGTCTTGTGATGTCTCTCTTCAGAATAATCCAAAAGCAAAATCTTTAGTCCTTCCTGGTCACCAGCACACAGGAGATTATCCTGGTGAAGACTGGGATAGATTTCGCTCATATGCCCAAATCCTGAGGATTCCATGCCTTCTGGTCTTTGTCATTACCTTCATTAATTGGGTGGAGGCCTTTCCATGGAGAACTGAGGAGGTTCAGGCAGTCATAAAGGTGTTATTAAATGAAATAAAATAAAATAAAATAAAATAATAAAATAAATGAAATGAAATGAAATGAAATGAAATGAAATGAAATGAAATAATACCCAGATTTGGGCTGCCTCAGGGCACACAAAGGGATAATGGGCCTTCTTTTAAGGTCACTGTGACCCAAGAGGTCTCCAGTGCTTTAGGAATCCAATACCATGGTGCCTGGAGACTTCAGTCTTCTGGAAAAGCTGAAAAAATGAATGATATCCTTAAGAAGCCCCTAAGAAAACTTTACCAGGAGACTCAGATGTCTTGCCATGGCCTTGGCAAGAATAAGGAATACTCCTCTCATTCAGGGGCTTAGCCCATTTGAGATGCTCTACGGTCACACTTATGATTTCCTAGTAGATCCTAAAGTGAATATTTAGATGCAGCTTATCACTTCTTTAGCCCTTTAGCCCAACAACAGCTTAGACAACTGTCCGAAGGACAGGAAAGACAGCAGGGCCCCCACATTTGTTAACCAGGGGATATGATATTCCTAAAAACCATCCCCACTAATACACCCTCTAGGAATGAGACCTGGGAAGGTGCACACATGCTTTCTACTCCTGCTGCTGTTAAAGATGCAAGTCCGGAGTCCTGGATTCATCACTCTCGAATTAAGCTCTGGACCAGTGAACACAAAGATAAGGATCCCTCAACCTCCTCCAAAGATACTCCCACTTATTCATTGAACCAGTCAAAGATCTCTGATTCTTATTCAAAAAAAAGAAGGACAAGTAATCCACTATGAAGGTAATCTATATGTTAAGCTTAACCATCATATGGACTATAATCCAGGTCACTTTGACCTTGGAATGTACCTGAAGTTATTAATGTAACTCTAGGGAGGCCCCTGACTCTTATTGTTGGTCTGATTGTTCCACACCAGTGGGTCCCCTAGTATGGAAAAAAGGAAGACATACAATCTGCCAACAAAGGGCCATGAGATCTTTTTGTTTCATTAATTTAACCGAGGAATCTAAGAAGCAAAATGAAAACTTTTCCATACAATTAGCTGTTAGCACCCTGCTAGATGCTGGTGAATATTCATGTGTGAAAACGCAAAGGGAAAATCCAGACATTGAATACCATTCATCTTTAACTCATGTTTTTATTAACCCTGACCTCTCAAAATCTTTGTCTACCAATAACTTTTGGCTACATTTGGTGCAAACATAATGAGTCAGTCTCAGTTTCGCATAGCTGAAAGTAATGTTCCTCAAGACTTCTTTGTCAATAACCTAGTTGGCATTAGGGCAACACAGGCCAGGCTACAAAATTTAAAATTAAGCTTAAAGACAAGATCTCTTGCTCTCACAGCACCTAGATTCCCTCTGTGACTGAAGCACATACTAAAACCTAATCATGTTTGTATCGATTGGAACACCCCAATGCAACAGTGTGATTCTACTCTCCATATTCCATCGCCCCAGATGGAATTTCACTTACGCAGGGCCTGGTCTTTGTTTTGTCACAATAAGGTATATTATACTATTCCTGAACGTTTTACAGGATTATGTTCCCTGGGACAAGTGGGACTATTAATGTTGCCCAATCCCAAAAGCCAACAAAAGAGAGATTTGCTGCATTTATCACAAGATTGCAATGATAATGTCATCCTCCTATCAGAAGCAGATACAGTAGATTTGACTGTTTCTTTGGTGGGACTCCTGGGACTTACATTAGGACTGCAACATGAAATAAGCAAAACAGTGTGCTTGCTCAGCAGGACTTGAAATGATTATTCGCAGGCACGAGGTGCACTCAACCAAGAATTAAGAGAAGTCAGAGAGGGACTTCTCAGGAACCGGCCCACTACTGACTACCCACTATTGCTACACCATTTGGGGGGTGAGAAGTCCCTCACATGTGTTGTCTTAACATACTGAAAACTCCCACAAGGTGTTCCAATTAATAGGGGATATTTGTGATCAATTAAGTAAGATCAATATATCCACTGGTCTATTTGATGGAATTGGTAATTGGGGAGCTTATCTAAAAGATGTGATCACAATTTTGAGCCCAACACTTCCTGTATGCTTATTCTTTTGCATGTGCTGATGTGTGTACCATTTGCTGTTCATCATGATGCAGCTGGAGCCACACAAATGCTCCCTGGAACAACCCCTAGATAGATTCTAACTGCTGCACAGTCTGCCATCCTATTTCCTCAGGAAACAGCCAGAGCTGTCATCATCCCATTCCCTAAGGGCAGTCAGGGTTACTATTCCAGGGGAG